>VZRQ01008543.1:1825854-1865650 GCA_013397975.1 Machaerirhynchus nigripectus
GCGGTGTCGGGCCCGCCCCACCGCGCCCCCTCATCCCATCCCCTGGCTCCGCGCCGTTCCCGCCGGCAGGCGAGGCTGCGAGCGACAGCCTGGTGCGGGGCCCGCTGGCCGGAGCCGGGCGATGCTGCCGCTGCTTCTGCCGCCGCCGCCGCCGCCGCCGCCGCCGCCGCGTATCGGGGACGGGGCTTGCAATTCCCGTTCCGGTCCGTCCTCCTCGGCGCTACGTGAAATGCGGGGGGAACGGCGCGGAGAGCCCGCGGGCGGCTCCCTGCCCGGGGGCCCGGCCCGCTGCGCCAGGCGGTGCTGGGGCGCTCACCTGCCGGGGTGTCCCCGGACTCCCCCGCAGCGCCGCCTTTCCCGAGCCCGCCCGGCCGCAACCTGAGCAGCTCCAGCCTTCCCCGAATCGCGGGGGCTGAAGTCACCCCCCACTTCGGTACCAGCACCGAGGGCAGGAGATGTTCAAAGCGATGCCGATTTGTACCTAGCATGTTGCAGTAGGACCCGTTTGGACTCCTGGTCTGAGTTCAGCTGCTCGTTCTCGCTACGCACTGCAATTACTTTGTCTTCTCAAACTAACTCCTCTCAGCAAAACTGGAGGATGCTCAGGTTAAGCTTACTAGGACCTCGTGCCCTTTAAGCTTTGTCACAGGAAACAGTGGGAAGATGTGTACCAGACTTGTAATGTTGATGTGTCCAGAATGAATGTTGAAAAATAAAGCTACCTCTAACTTCCTTTTTTTCTGCCGTGCACATAGAAAGGTGTCACTTCAGCCACAGTCCCTGTTTCTATTGTTGGCTAAAATATTTCTGAATGTCTAGGTCTTAATCCTGCAGTAAGAATTTTCTTACTGTAACCACAGTACATAGCTACAAATGGTGAGAAGTAGTCCCATCCTTTTCCATGAATGAGATCAGTCTTGTCCATCCACAGAACTGTCTTTGTTCAAAAAGCATTTTCTACATATGCATAAAATAGTAAAAGAGGCAGTAGAAAGGTTATTTTTAGGGGAGTAGCTGGCAATAAGGGAAAGCTTGAAGGCAGAACAGGAAAACTCTGACCGATGAAGGTGGGATGGGAGGAAATAGCACAATGCTCTTTACGTAAAAGTAGGACTGGAAGGGACCTTGTGAGGTCAGCTCCTCCATGGCTCTGCCCCAAGATACGATCACCTATATATGTGTCATTCTTGACAAGTGTTTGTCTAACCCATTCTGAAGTCCTCCAGCGACAGCACCACTCCAGTCTCCTCAGGCAATCTGTTTTGACTTGCCATGTCAAACTGTTCCTTAATGTACAACCTGAACCTTCCTTGCTGTGATTCCAGAGCATTACAATAGCCACCAAAGGGACAGCAAGCAGAGTATTGCCCTCAGTCTTTACATAGGTAAAGCCCACTTCCAGAAACTGTTCTTTACGCACTCCAGGACATCTCAAGAGCTGATGTATCCTCCTGCTTTCGTCAGGACTGTCTTATGTATCTTATTTGAAGTCCAAAGCTGGAGCTAACAAGCTACTTGGGATCTTGTAATTGTTTTTAAGAAAAGAAGGATAATCACATACATGTCACAGTATGTGCTCTTTTTCAATTCTTCCATTTGGAATGCAAGCTTTGGTTGTAACAGCAGTACCCCTTTGTGATAAAATTTAAGCTCTATTTGGTTTTGTTTCCCTTAAGATCACATAATCCATTGTTCATATTTCTGTGGCTGAATATTTCACCCTTTTGTACTGTCTCTATTGAATATAACTTTTTTTCCCAAAATATTTATCCAGTTGGGCAAAACTACTTTGAATTTAAGCCTGTTTTCCACTGTCACATAAAAATGTAATAGATTTGTTCAATTCTGCAATCCTGACTGTTAGCAAGAACTTTAGTTCCTCACAGAGCTCTGTAAAATGTATGTTCCTACATTTAAGAGAATGCCATTGATACTTTACTCTCTCTGTGGTTTCCAGACAACTTGAAATACCTAAGTAAACTAATCTTGCTTAGAATATTGCCATGTGCAAGGCTTGTTCTATTGTCTTGGTGATAAAGGATTCACTGGCTCCTTTTCACCCCAGCCAGGCCATAAGGGTGTTACAGAAGACCACCAAAAAGGCTATGCAAGCATTTACAATTTTTTATTGTTGCAGCTAACCAAGAAGTTATTAAGTTCAACTGATTTTTAAAACTTGGGTTTATATTCAAAAGATGAATCCGTCCAAAGATTAAAGTACTCAGAAATCCAAAGGGCATTGATCTTGTCAGAAATTCCACTTACTTTTTTAGTTCATCATCCAGAGTTAGGAAATTTACCAAGCATATTGGAAATTTTGATTCAGCTGCCTTTTTGTCTGAAGACATTCAGCCCTGATGTTCTTCCACTCAGTGCAAAAAGCATAATAGCTAAAACCATCCTAAGTATAGAAATGATTGCTATGAGATCATATAATAATTGTGTAGAAAAAGTAGGACTAGTGGCAGGAAAGATTTAGGAGATGTTGCATCTGGAATTCCACAGCTTGCCAGTTATGTCTGCCTCTGGAGGTTGAAGTGAATGCAGACATTGACTCTCGAGAGATGAAATTCAATTAAATTTCCTGAATCCTGAGAACAATTTTGTAGTAAGGGTCATAGGCCACAACTGGCAAATTCATGTCTGCTTCGTGAAGAATTAAAGGCATATTTTAGAGCAAAATTTTTTTTTCACATGGTCTTAAGCCACCTAGCCCTATTAGGCAGTGCTGAATTTTTAAAGCACTTAGCTAGTTTAAAGGAAGGAAGGAAGGACAAAGAAAACATCACTGTTGTGTGAGTTAAAAGCTGCAAATACACAACAAGACGTGGCAATAACTTATGCTTGCCCTAGAAGAACTTGCAGTGGAGCTGCAGAATATACATTTTCTTCAGTGGGAATATGTTCAAACCTTCAAGTATTTTATGTTTGAAATCTCAAGCCATAAACAATAAATAATGAAAGAGGGGCATCCTGAAACCATGCACATGTTGGCATCACAATTTAGTCTGTTGGGGACATATTTTCACTTCCCCTCTTCCATGTTCTCCTAAGACAAAACTTCCGCCAAGATTTCTTATATGGCCTAGGGTAGAAAATAAGAGTGTAAAACACCCTAGCAGGGATGAGAACTACAAAGCAAGATGAAAATGAGAAGCTGTTCAGCCATGCATTTCCAACCAAGAAGCTGAAGTCCTCCAAGGTAAATTTTCTGAGATCACAGCTTTATATATAGAATTACTCAAAAGGGACTCCAGCTCATGGCTAATCAATTCTCCTCATGCAGGAAATCCACTATTCAGTGCATTTATTGCAGAAGCAAAACTCTTCCCTCACATGAAAGACAAAGTACCCACCTTCATATTCACTGTTACAAACATCAGAGGTTGATGTGCTCTAAGCAGAGGATGAATCTAGTAAAATGATGATTAACCATCTGTAATATTGCCATATAAAAGAGTGTGTAAAGGTAATGGAATGGGAGTTTGCTTTGATTATAGTATTTACCTCTGGGTAACTCAGGATGTAAAATGATCAGGTCTGTTCCCATGATTTTTGCAATCTGCTTAGTAGGAGAGAGCGTTGCAAACCACTCTCAAAAGCAGGAAGAAGGGCAAAGGGATCTCACCTTTTGCTAGTACAACCCCGAAACAGAGTTGCAAACAATTGGTATTTCTGGTATTTGTGCTTTAACACACCTGGTGTTCATCCTCAGACATCCAAGGGTCTCTCAGAGCACCTCACATCTCTCTCTCTATCACTTGTCTTAAGATCACTTAAGCATCAAAAGAAAGGCATGATGCTGGTACCATAGTAGAAATAGAAATTCGATGTGAAACAAAAGCACTCTTTTACAAAAGTTCCAAATTCAAGATCCTCCTGACTCCCACAGAGAACATTTATTTTCAGTATATTCTGCAGACAAAAATTTCAACATATTCACCACAAAAAATGAAATGGTTTTTTATATGTAGACTCTGGCTATAAATAACAACACATAACATTTTTAATTGACTTTCTAAGTCATTTGGTCCTCCTCTGTCTCCAGTTTTGTCATCAAGTTTGAAAATCATTATCACATATTTGTACTACTGCTAACTGTGGGAATATGTTTTGTAAATCTCATTTATTGGGGTTTTCTTGGAATGAAACTCTTGTTCTCAAAGTTAACTGAGAATTTCAGCTGAAGGGAAAGCTAGGAGCCCTCCTACACATATAGGAAATCAAGAAATTCAGTTCCCAGAGAAAACTCAAGAGAAGTTCCTTTTATCAAGATTTTTGGATTTTGGCTTTTGTTTTTTAAGTTACTAGGTTTGTCAATATTGCATAGAGCCAGAAAATATACTTGAGAAGTATACTAAAAATGTTTATTAATATTGAAGCATTTGTAAATCTGTAGACAGCTTCTTTTTAGCTAGTGGAAATTTTCTAGTCATAGTACTCTTAGAAGTCCATTACTTTAAAAAGAAGTTTTATAAAAATGAAAAAACCTAAATTATATGAAAATATTATTGCGGAAGTTGTGTGTCCCATCCCATATCCCATTCCCAAACCTTTGACATTCAGAAAATAGCATCATTCCTATTCCAGAATTACAAAGTTTGGTTAAAATTCTGAAGAAAAACTCCAGTAAAAGTCACATAGAATTTAAATGAGTAATGATAACACCATGAATTATTTCCACTTCCAGAACTTTGTTCTGTTTGACTAGCTGGATGATGGATGATTGCTTCTTCTTTGTTGCTGTGCCACTACAAACTCAAGAAAGCAAACAAAAATGCTGATGGATCAGACTTTTTGCCAGTTACCTCACAAGCTGCAGATTCACTACTTCACAAAAGAAATCACTGAAATGTAAGGGTAATCAGAAAAGTTTATTTTGAGAGAGAAAATCAGTACAATGTCAAATATTTCTAAATAGCTCAGTAATCATAAAACACTGATGTCAGGAAAAATAGTTGCTCATTCTTCCTTTCACACAAATCCACAGTAATTTCGACCTAAATATGGTACAGGAACATTTGCAGAAATTTGGATGAGAAAAAGTTATCTTCTTTTAGATCATCTTTTTCAACAAACAGAAGCATTAGCTTTACAAGAACAGAAAAAAACTCAGCTCTGTGATAGTTAGGAGAAGCGTTTTGTTTTTCTGAAGATCAGCCCTCCTATTTGGTCTTCTTTCTGTCCCATTTCGGAATCCTTGCTATATGTTTTCCAAGTATCTAGTAAGGCCTCACATCAACTTTACTGTCTCAACATGCAAGAGTCTCCTTTGTCTGATAACACACAGAGCCTTCACACTTTTATCACACAATCTGATCCAGGTTGGATCTAAAATAACATCGTATTACTGGAAATAAAACAGTGCATTCTGCAAAGCTTCCTTAACAAGATTGAAAGTCTCATCTCACCAAGCTTGTGAAATGTGCAGAATATATCAAAAGATAGCAGATGTCACCTTCAGTTCCGATTTTTCACTGGAGGCATCACCAACAAACTTCAGAGATGTCTACACTGATAAATAGGAGAGCAGAATGGGCTAGAGGGAGCTCCACATTTCTTAGTTGCTCATATGCCTTCTGTTTTGTTTTGGGCTGATGCTGGGCTGGACAAAGCCTGGGTCCTGCACTGGGAATCATTTATTTCAGTGACAAATATAAAAGGATGAGTGGGTGAGATGGCACAAGGTTGTTCATACCACTGTCAACCTCATGCACTCCCAGTCTGCTGAGCATCATGAACCCCAAACCCTTGTCGTGTTCCTGCCATTCCCTGGGGTGCATTACACGTCTTTGAAGTCGAAAAATATCCCTTCAGTGGCTTGCACAGAGACCTTGTGTGACCTCAAACACTGTAATGGCCTGCATCTTTTTCTCTCCCTGTTGTGTCAGAGCTGAAGACAGAGCTCAGCAGCTTGAGAAGTGGGCACACCGAAATGTTGGTTTGCTACTTAGAGTTCAAAATGACATGCAGTATTTCCCTACCTTAGCAATGGTTGACAATTTCTGTGAATTATACCTAGGACAATGAATGCTGTACAAATGCGTTCTGCATTTGTAGATGAAGAAACTGTCAAAGAAAATTTAAATTAAGATCATAATGCTGACAGCTCCAGTTCCATCACTGCAAATTTCTACTATACATGTATATAAAAACATGAAGCAAATAAGAAGCAGCACATTTCTACAACATTAGTTCATTGGATTCCATTGTGTACTGTAGAAAGGCATAATAGATGGCACAGAAAGCAAGATGATGGTCTTTTATTTTGGGTGCAACCCAGCAATTACATAACCTGTGTTCTAATGACTGCATACTGCTCCATCATTAAGGAGAAAATTTCATTTTATTTAAAATTATAATCACCAAATCCAGTGATTTCTGATGAGCTGTGTGAATGTGATTTGCAATATTGATTCCATCATATTCAAGTAAGAAAATAAATGCTGAAGTCTCAAGATAAGTACTTTATATTAGAAAGTATTTTTGTAAGGGATATTAGTAAGCTGTTTCTGCCTTTTTGTGATTAACATCTTTGACATTTTTCATGCAAATGCCGAAGAGCAGAGATAAGCCAAGGCAGAACATAAAGGACTAGAATGCCACTCAGAAAAAATGGCTACTAGTATCTTTATTACCAATACCTACTGTCAGGTTGATCTACAGTCTTACTAACCATATATTTCGTATTTCCCATGGAAGTTGTTATTCATATTTCAAAATAGCCACCATAAGAACTGGAAGACTTTTTCAGGTATTGCAATTCAGACATCACAAGCTCTCTTTTCAGTCTCAGACTCCATTCAGGCTCATAGGATATTCCACTGTAGTAGGACTCAGAATACATTAAAGGATCAAACAGAAGAGATACAGACATCACCAAATATTATGAAGGAAATAAAGGTGAAACTAACCAAAGAGTTTCATCAAAAGCTGATAGAAAATTTTTAACTAAAATGCTTAATTTCAATGAGTTTCATATTAGCCCAAAGGTGAGAAAATAAAGTATTAATGACTATCAGATGTAAAAAAATGTTACATGTACCTAAGTGGTTTTAAATTTAAAGAACCTGTGGGGGAGGGTAATTTTTTGCAGGTTTTTTTCGGTGGGGGGAGTGTTCTCCTCATACTCTGAATAAAAGACTAGCTAATAACTATGAAGAAACTGAGGGCAGAGAAAATTTTTGACTCCAAAAGATCAAGAGGAGCACCAGCTGCTGGAACTGCAGTAACTTTACTTGAGAACTGATAGTGCTTAGACAACACTGAAATGTACATGGGGAAAGCCAATAACATCTGCTGCTGCAATGTAAATCAATAAGCATTTTGTCCTGTCCTATCACTTCAGAGTTAGAGCTCTTGAACACATTCATATGGCTTGAGGTTTTTCCTAAAAGTGACAACAACACCTTCATTTTAGCTACAGCAGTCAGGAGTAAATGAGAGGTGAATGAGGCTAAAGGTAATAAACCAGTCCTGGTTGTATGGCTTGGCAGACTTATTTTTTTTAAAGCTAACATTCTGAAAGAGAATCATTTTTCTATGGTATTGTCCAATCTTAATAAATGTAATTCAGAAATTTCCCCACCTCATTACCTAGAGGAAACATTTTTTTGTAACTAGGATACTGAAGACCCTCCACACCTTGAGGAGCTAATTTAAGTCCTCTAGTACAATATCAAAACAATCATTACATGTTCAAGGATAAAAAATAGCTAAGAAGAGAGCCAAATGGATTTTCAAAAAACATTCATCCTGAAGTTAATGATAAATTTAAGAATAGCTAATGTTAAGAGCTCTTTATGAAGTGATTAATGAAGTCTGTCTAGTAGTAAATCCCAAAATCTCTAGAATTTTTTCCAAGTACATGCATCTGTAATTTCATATATATTAGAGGAGAAAGAAAAAAAATTAGGAAGAAACTTTCCGCTGTAACTATAGATTCTACTCAGTGGGGAAACAATTCTGAATTTGAGTTGATATGGAAGGAAATGGATTGGTTAAAAACTAAAACACAACAGAAACTCCACCAAACTAAAAAAAAAAAAAGGCTAAAACATGAACATTGTAAAGGAACTTCTAAAATCTGAAATAGCAAAAAACCTTAAGACCTTTTTAAATAAAGTTCAAAGAAAGTACACCGTTTCAACATAAGTATTCTATTTCAATGTATATGAGAGCTTTTGCTTAGCCCAAGATGAATCTTCCTTTTCAGTTTTTCCTTTCAGCCTCCTTCTCCTGCCCACCTGTGTTCCCACACACACATGCTTAGTTGAGGAGTTTTCACTTATGTCCTTGCCATGCTTTAAAGGACCTTGCATCGAGGACCTCGGCACAGGGTGAATGTACATGTGTAATACTGGAGTGTATTACCCTGGTTCACGTTTCTGACCTGAAAAGCATGAAATAAACATGGGAAAACATATCATACTAAGCAAGATAAAGAGTCACTACACTTTGAACACCTCAGCAACAGGTAGGACTTTTGAAGTTTCTTATAAAATCTTTAAGCTCATCTTCTCAAGGTTTCATGCTTGAGGTAAATGCTTTCCAGCCTTTGGGAAGCCACTAAAGCAGCTTGCATTAGTGGTATTACACCTAATATAAATGTTTCAAGCTTTTTAAGACCATTTGGCATCTAAGGCTGACTGAAGACAGCATCAGCCTATATACATAGGAGTTAATATGACAAATCAGGCTACTTCACAATGAAATGCCTCTTTTCAGATGACGTTTATGTATAAGAACAAGTTAAATTGTCATCTCTTCTCTCAGGACTCATACTATGGCATTCTGCTAGCAGAGAACTTCCTTGCCAAGAGACCGGGCCCCATCTGTCATTCACTCTTCTTGTTTCTTAGCAGAGTTAAAAAGCCTGACAGTTTCCATGAATAACAATGACACATACTCTTGTGTCTTGCAGAGAGGCACAAATTTTATTGATGATAAAGGGTGGGGGGGAATCCCTCAGTCTTTAAAGAGGCACTGCTTATGTCTGGTTTTGAGTGAAGATGGAAGTGCCATTGTGTGTGAGCCAATGACCCTGCTTATTGCTGTTACCTTGTATCTGCTGACCCAGGGCACTGCAACTACGGCCCTGTTTTCACACAAGTCTCTTTTGCAACCAGCACCCCATGCTTTCACAAGAAAGATTCTTATGCATCTGGGTTCCCACAGCTTTTAATACATAGTCTTTGGCCATATTGATTCATCTGCACTTCAAAAGCTACTTAAGCACAGTTTTTGAACACTTTGAAAAGTATAAAAAAATCAGAGCAGAGAGGTATGTTTTGGGGGAGATGCTCACAGACAGCATGTAGAAAAAGTGCTTTTGCTGCTATGAGTGATTTTCTTCATAGCTTTAACAAACATATTGAATAAACATCATTATAGAGGCACATCTTTACTACCTAATTTTCAGAAAGACTACACCTACCTGTTTGGTAAAAGGTTTTGGGGTTTTTTTGTCAGTGCAGAAGACAAGGGGGAAAAAAGATTCCAAGAAAGGAAAGCTTATCCCAAGCTTACCTAACTTTTGTTGTTAATAATGCAACACTATGTCAGCCATTGGTCAGTCTGGTGTTGGTTTATTCAACAGTTTATTGAAAAAAAGTTCACCCATATCCCATATGAAATGTTTTTATGAAAGAAAAAGGGAGCCGTCTGCATATAGGCCTCTATTTAGAAAAACTTTTTATCATTGGCATGAGTTTTTTGGCACTTTGTTTTTCCTTCATCTCTATTCTAAAACCTCTGAGTGTATTCTGTCAAGTTAACTGACAAATATACTTACATCTTTAGGGGGTATGCCCTGTTTCAGATTATAATTTATATAAAAATCTCCTTTCTTTTTTTTTAATAAATCTATCCTCACTGTGTAAAATTCAGCTTTTTTAGAGGCTGATCAAGCATCAGTCTTTGGTAAAAATGCTGCTGAATATTGTGTGAAATCTTGGCACAAAAGGAGGTATATGCAAATGACATTTTGAGAGTCATCAGCAATAAAGGAGTTTAGGAATATAGGAAAAGATAGAATAACTTGGGGACTAGAATAATAAAAGTGAAACTGAATTGAGCATAGTTTGGAACAATATCATATATAAAATGTCCAGGAAAAAAAAATCATGAAAATTTGGAACGAAATTTTGGCAAGTAGACTAGAATCTCATCAAGAATTAGAGGAAAGCAACTTAATTTTTTTAAAAACTTGTTGCAGCTGTTTGACTAATGCTACTCTGACCTCTGTCTGAAACTCTCCAAATTCTGTATTGCCCTTCTAGTCGAGAGCCAGGAGCACTTTCTTACCTTTTTTTCCAACTGTTCTTTTAAGAATTAGTATTTATAAACTGGATCCTTTTGAAAATGCTTACAATTCAAAGCTCTGATGGCTCAGTCCCTTTGAAAAATCGGCTGCTAAATGAAAAGAAGGGGACACAGGTGTAGCACAGAAAGAAATATTTTTTCTGCCCAGCTGAAACCCTATTGAAACCAAGGGTCAAAAGGCCTTTTAAGGGAAGCAATAATGCTACTTCTTCCTGTTGGGTCACTGACTATGTACTGAGTCACACAATTTTGCTATTTTGTCGCTGGCTGATTCAGATCAAAGGTCCAGAATCAGAAGACAAAGTAGCTCTTTAGATGTTAGATTGTTTGCTTATTTCTGAAGCAGGAAAGCTGTGTCCACAGCCTGAGTAGTTTTGGTCAGTGTCACTGTAGAAGGACACTGATGATAAGCTGAAAAATGTCAAAGTTCCTCAGATATATATCATGACAAATTCAAACATGAAAATTCTACTTTTGGTGGGAATCCACCTCATAAAGTTCCCAGTTTAACAAGGTCTCAAATACTGTGTTTTTTCATGGCTGGAATGTCAGATATTTTGCATGGCCAAAGCTCCACTGAAGTTCAGCAAAACATTGCTTGCCAGTAAGTTTCAGAAAATGATGGCTCAGAGAGCCTACTTTAGAAAGAGGGTGACTGAAGAAAGGTGAAACTAGACTTTACATACTTCTATTTTATTCATATGACATAGTCACAAAATGCTCAAAGTTCTGAAAAACTGAATTTCATAAAGTGACTCATGCATGAGTTGCCAATATTTTGGAGCAGAAGAACGTGTTTTGAAATACGGTGATAACAGGCAGGCTTGGTTAGTAATTCTCCTTGGTTAGTCCACACCAAAATCTGTATCAGGTAGAACAACTGAGGAATCCTTCCTATACACACAAAGCATGTCTTATAGCTAATAACTGCTGTCTCAGTTGCCTCTGTCTAAAATACAGTGAGCCTAACAAAGTGAACAGTGCTATGTCCTTGTTTGAGGGAATACTAGGAGATGAGTAATATGCAACATGTCAGTATGTGCAATCATTCTGTTGTATTTAAAACTGCATTAAAGGTTATTTTTAAAGGTATTTTTCTTAAAGGCATGGGAGGAAGGGGTTAACCCCTTTGTGGAAGACGGCAGTAGAATTTAATAGCTGAGGCTAATGTGAAAATGACACAATATGAAACATGAAATAAATGGTATATTAAAGCTTTCAAGAGGGAAACAACAACAAAAAGCTTCACCAAAACAGACCAGAATTCTGCAGTTTTGATATACATACTGAGATAGATCAGTAAAAAAGCATATTTTTGTGACTAGCAGAAGTTCATAAGTATAGGAAAGTGATGATGAGGTTAAAGAACTTTAGAAAGTTAGAGTTGTTTGATGAATAGGAATGTACTTAAACTTCAGCTTCTTCACTGATAATTTAAAATACTTCTTTTGGTCATGTTTGTATTTCTAAATAATGTCTGGAAAATGCATTAACTTGCAAACTTAACTTTTGATAGCTTAGCAGCCTTTCTACTCTTAGTATTTCTCAATAAAACACCATGTGCTTTTAAAATCTCGTGACTCTGAAGTAGGTAGGGTAGAGATAGTAATAAAAAGACTTTAAGTTTAAGATTCAAGTGGTATGATGAGTGTCAACAGTGCAGTTGCAGTTACAATTGGTAGCTCCATGGTGGAGCCAAAAGCATGAGCTTTACACTTGCTGCTGAGAGAGAATCAGAAACATAATGTAAGTGTGAGAGCATCCAGCTTCCTACAGGGTAACTTAGTTCCAGCATACCCTACAGAAAAGTGATTTCTTAAACTAAGCTGCAACTGAAGTGTGTCAGGAAGTCTGTTTCATTAACTGAAATAGCTAGTTGTTTTTGCAGAGTGCCAGTCATCAAGTTTCATTGCTGCTGAGTGTAGATTATATCATAAGTATGTCACAGCAAGGGGGAAATTTCCATTTCAGAAAGGAAATCATACAAACAAAGCCATTCCACAAAGATTTCAGACTATAATCAAGTGTCCTGGGGGCAATCAGCATCTTTGATTTTATATAAATACTCTCATATGCCAAAGAAAAGTATCATTCAGTATAAAGCATCTTAATTGAGATGAAGTGCATAAGTCATTCATTTACTAAAGTATCATTCCAAAATTAGCTTCATAAAGCAAAGGGTATTTTTTCCTATTCAAAAGCATATTTTAAAATACAAAGAACCATATACATCAGTTTTTAGTGAAGCATTAATCTCATTTTCAAAACTGAAAGCTGTTTTGTTCTTTGAAATTATTACTTTTTAAGTGTTATAAACTTTAATGTTCAGATACACATTGAACAAAAAATAATGAAAAAATTAAAACAATTCTAGGTTATTTTTGTATTAGTGATGTACACTTCTTCAAAGAAAAGTAAAAAAGCATCAAAACTAAAGTCATGAATGAAGTTTGAATCTGCTCCCCATGTCCAGTTCAGGATAGATCATCCTTGGAAGGAGAATAGGTGATTCCTAATGCGTTTCTTCTTGTCACACTGGGGATACGCAAAAGAAAGTCCACTACCAGTTTATTACATTGCTTGTGAATTTGTGGGAACAGAGTTCAGATGCCAAGTCATTAATCTGGATGAACCACTGAGTGTCACAGACAGTTCAGCCTATTTGTTGCAGGCGTAGGAGAACTGTCTCTCAAACCAATTAAAAACATTTGCGAGAGAGGGCTTCTTCTTGTTGCCTGGGACAGTACAGTTTTATGGCTTTGTGAACCCTCCTTTGAAAACTTATAAAAACTATATTATCAGAAGAACTCACTTTTGTCTCATTACAGTGGGTTACTTCTTGTTCTAAAGCAAGCAAAGAGCACACTCAGTTGAGGAGCCCAGGTTTCAATTCCTAGTCACATCTGGAGAAGGTTCCTTTGACATTGCCCAAGTTTTGCCTGGCTGATGTAAAGCATGAACAATATCCTCCCATGTTTCTCTGACGTGTCCTCACTGGTAATTAAGACTCTAGCAATGACATTTATTTCTGATTTAAGAGTGGTAGCAGTGTGTCACTTCTGCAGGTTTCTGGAGATAGACTTTTCAGGGCTATGACCTTTAAAAATACTTATAAAAGCAAATGAGCTATGAAAACGGGTTGTGTTTGTTTGTGCGTGTGATAGTCATTCAGTATGCTAGCAATTAGGGAGAATATCCAGTTTTAGGTTGCATATGCAACGGGCATGCACATCCTGTACTCATTTGGAAGGGGTACTTCCTATTCAGAGGTAGATGGTGAATGTTAACAGGGTACCTTTTCATACACAGCTGTTGGTTCATCACACCCACTCCATCTCAGTTCATTGAAAACATTCATTTAATTTTGAGGGAACGCTAGCTTTCATTGAAAACATTCATTTAATTTTGAGGGAACGCTAGCTATTGAAACACACATTTTGAGTTAGTAGTAAATTTCCATTTGTTTAAGTGTTAGAGGTTAAAGAAAGTTCTGAAGTAAGATCAATCCTGAGAAGTACTGTTTGAACTAAAATACACCTTTCTAATTTGTAAGCTCTTCAGTTAAGAGATGTATCTACTTATGCAGTATTTCAGAGATGGGAGATAAAAAGCTGGAAGCATTACTAGCATTACAGCTCAGAAGAGAGTGAAGGCTTGCGGGAGTAAGTACAAGATACTGTGCTAATTTCCTAGAGCAACGCTAAATTGCATGAAATTCTAAAATTGTATGCTGCCTCTAATGACATACTTTTCCCAGAGTCCACTTCAATAGCAGAAGATTTCAGGATATTAGCAAAGGTTTCATTGCAACATGATTTGTTATTCTGAGTGCTACAGACATGCTACTATTTGCATAGCTGGTGCGAAGTGTAATATTTGTTTTTGCAGAAGAGTGTACCACATCCCCAGAAGGAAGGAGGCTAGCCAATGAGACCAGGCTGCATTTCCTCTGATTATGATAATGTACTACTGGTCTCAGAGACCAGCTGGATGTCAAGAAGGCTCTTGCATCAGAAACAGAGAGGGAGAAAAGGGTGCTGAGATGACAACTGTCATGCAAACATCTACTCAGCATATTGCAAACAAGTTCGGCTGAGCTGACAAGGAATATAAAACTGCCTGTGTATCCAATGCCAGCTGTTTTGCTAAGGAAAAGAATCGTTATGACTCATGAGAAGAGCAAAGGAGTTGCCTGAAGTCTGTGAGAACAAGTCAGATTAGTACGACGCTAAAAAGTCACTGATATGCTGCTAACCAAGATAGAGAAGGTGGTAAAAAAAAAAAAAAAAAAAAAAAAAGAGGGAGTCACTCTCTACATGGAAAATGTGTACCTAAATCAAGTACTGATAATGTAAAACCTTAATGCATAAGAATTACTGAAGATATAGACTTTTAAAAAACATACATAGTAAACTGTGGTACTTAAGAAAGAGGATAAAAATAAATGAAAACTGTTATTTTTAAAGAAACATTACCAGAATAAAGTAATTCTTCACGGTTTTTATGACATGCATAAATACAAATTGGATTTTGGGAAATACAGTTTGATTAAAGCATATAGGATACCAAACAGGAGATTTATAACAATGCTAAATAAAAAAAGATAGCATTTGAGCTCAAAAGACATTGTTTGAACTGCAATTCTATTTTAATTGGTACATCATTATGTTGACTAAAGTTTAATAATAACAGAAGTGGATATTGTTCCAAACCCTACAGACCAATAGCAATAATGCAGCTGCCCACTCATTTCTCCACAAGGAAAAAGAATATAGGCCCAGACACCAAGAACCAAATTAATACACAGATTTCCAAAGGAGTGATATCCCCCAAAATAAGGTCATCAAAAGTCAAATGGTTAGAGAACAATATTTAAAGAGAAAGATGTCAAAAGAAATTTGGAAACTGTTTTAAAATAAGATGGCTGCTAGACAGCAAGAATCATGTGGTAACAATATCTAGGTGAAAATGACATCCAAAGTGTGTCCTGGTCCAGCACAATGTGAGGATAGTACTTAACAGTATAGTAAAACAGCGAGAAGGAAACAGAAAATAAATCAAGATAAACTTAACATATACAGGATATAGATATCTGATAAAGGAATTTAAAGATATGAAAAATGCATGGTAGAACGGGCTTAGCTAATGTTAGTAAGAAGATTTAAATGTCACCACAACAAATGTGTTGGTGAGTAACTAGGTGTATTTTCTAGTGGACATGGCAAACTAACACTTTGCAGTGAGAGACCTTGCAACTGCTTGTTTTCTCCCGTTTGTCCCCACCACCAGTAGTGGTAATTCAAGTAGTGCCTAAGTGTCTTCACAGGGAGAAAACACTGCATGACACTTAAAAAGGACAAGATTAAGAAACAAGCACTGGAAGTCTAAAATCACAGAAACTCGTATGAAACAATTCATGCATTTTCAACAATGAGTGGGATTAAGCATTGCCATGCTTTAATTAATAGTATGGGTGGACCCACCTTCTGTTTTTCTGGAAGACATGCTTTATTCAGGAATATTTTTTGGATTCAGTACAGGGTATCTTGGCGAAAGAGAAGGACCGGTTAATATAAAGGTCAGGCCAAATGTTCCAATAATACCTGCATTCAGTGAAACTTTGAATAATATCATTGCAATAGCCCCTTCTCATGTCTTACTTATTAGAGGAGATAAATCCCTGGCTGGATGCCCTGGGTCTGCTTCACGTTCTTAATCACATTGTAATTTCCCTTAGAGAATATATTGACTAAATTGCCTCAGTCTCAGAGTATTCTTTTCCCCCTCTATATCTCTATGAAACATCTACAGCTTTTCTCTGTGCTGAGAAAATAAAATAACTTTTCTTCTTTTAATATTTCAAGGTTTCAGACATATCTCAGTTTTCTCAAATCTGAAAGAGCAGACATAGCCTTTGGAGAGAAACTCCAAATTTGTGGAAGGCTTCTGAAACCCTTCCTCTACAGTAACTTGGAAACTGCTTTCCAGAATTTCAGTTCCTTACAATTCTTTTTCTTTCTTCACCTCTAATAAAACTTTAGAGAAAGTTATCTCGATGAAAAATAACTTAAAAGAAA
This sequence comes from Machaerirhynchus nigripectus, assembly GCA_013397975.1. NCBI lineage: Eukaryota > Metazoa > Chordata > Aves > Passeriformes > Dicruridae > Machaerirhynchus > Machaerirhynchus nigripectus. The sequence continues at coordinate 1,842,255 of VZRQ01008543.1, forward strand.
AAGGAAATTTCCTTTTCCTGAAATAACTTTCTGTTGTAAGTGCCTTGGTAACTTTCTAATTTGATCAGTTGGAATGAAAAAAAAAAACAAACCACATTATTTTGATGCAGTTTTATCTGTGCTGTTGAATATAGAAAAAGGCAGGACACTATTAATATTAAAAAAAATCCCAGCTTGTGTCTAAAACATGACATTTCTCTCTGGAATACCATGTCATAAGCTGATAATGCTAAATTACATTAAAGGACAATTCTTGGTAAGAAAGCCTAAGGCAGAAATTGTATACTTTGCTGATAATCTGGTGTGAAGTTGGGACAATCAGTCCCAATTTAAGAAGGCCATGATGATGGGGGTCACCTGCATCAATATATTTTGAACTTCAAAGCACATGCTTTGATGATGTTTCCCAGTGTGTACACTTTACCAAGAATTTATAAGATGAATCAAGGCAGAAAAGAAATTAAAGTGGAAATTACAACAACAGTAAATGTAATCATAACTCTTATTATAAATTTATGTTTAAAGACCAAAATCTACAGTTTCTAAGACTGGGACTCTTAGGAACTGTGACCACTAAGGATGCTCCCAGGAAAGATCACATCACAGTGCATCCAAAGTTCCTCCATCTACTGCTAAGGTGGTGAAAAAAAGCTGTGATGTCAGGCTTGCTGGCATTCCCTTTGTCAGCTAAGCAGAAGACTAACCTATAAAATTATGTAAAGCATATACAAATCTGTGTTAGTCACTACTTTATGCAATATATAAAATTTCTTTCTATCTACTGCTTCAAGGCACAAAACATTTGTTTGATTTTTCCTTGGACTTAACTCAAATTTAAACTCTCCTTCAGGGCTATCAGATGAGCTGCCCAGAAGAAGCTCAATGGAGCTTGAACCATGGCAGGTGCTGAATGGATGTGCTCCCTTGCCAGCAGCTGTAGCATGTAGCAAACTTGGCCTTTATTGGCTTCTAAGGCAGTGAATCTGCCCTAGTTTTTCACCACAGCCCCAGGCATGCTGCTGATCATTTAGATTTAAGCTTACTGGAAGTTCTAAATGCCTCTCACTGCAGCTACCTGTAGATTTTCAAAGGGATGCAGCTGGCAAGTTGACTCAGAAATCTGCCTCAAACTTAATCTCGATGAATTGGATTTAATCTGCCTAGTGCTTGACACAAAAGATCTTCTTAGTTAAAAATACATTCACTGGCTTTGAAGCAGAATGTTGGATGAACAATTGATGAGTGTCAGCAGCAGCTTGTAAAAAATATTTTCTGTAGATAATAAAGCATCTAAATATTTAGAATATATTACTATTTTATATAACCTTATGAAATAAGATACTACAGCTTTATCATTCAAGCTAAGAAATTTAGTTCCAAGATGTTAAGGTATTTCTCTCAAAGTATTTTGGGTGTTGTCCTTTCTCATTGTACTCTAGAGATAGGTAATTATAAATATTTCTTTGTGAGTGAGACAGATGAAATAGATACTGTAAAATGCACCCAGTTACTCTACTTCTGTTTTACATACATCAAAATTTAAAATTTGTATAGACAGTAATGTTTTCTCAGGGCTGTTTCAGTTTGTCCTATATATATGCAGTCCACCTCAAGTGTGAAGCGAAAACTCTAAAATTACCTTAAACATGACTGTTTGCTGTCAGTGGAAAACCAAGCAAATTCAAACACTCCCAGCAACTAATGTTTTAAAAATACCTATTAATTTACACATATCTGATATAATAATCCAAAGGGTGACCAAGATAAATAGTTGCAATTTAAAAACTGTCAACCTGACCTAAGCTGCTTTTTAATTTGCTCTTAAAGTGATTTCAGGAATAGTTGGTGTAAAGGCGAACAACTTAAGATATGATGATACATTTATTTAAATTTCAGGATTCATAAAGTTATCCTTAAGACTAAACATTAATTATAACAAAATATAATAAAATTTTCCATAAATTGGATGGATTCTTCCAGAGCACTGGAAAATAAAGAAAAGCAAAAGGAAGGTACCATATCCACAAAATAAGAGATCAAGATTCTTGCAGAGTCCAGTATAACATTTAGAAAACGGTCTTTAGTATTCTGAAGTCATTGGCTCAACAAATTTTGATCAAGTTTGAACTTTTTAACCGATTTTACTTATAGGAATACTTTTACTAGTGGAATTTACATTCTTTTAATTCTGTAACTTTATGTGCCAGTGCGGCCTAAGGGAACAACTGAAATATAAAACTGGTAAAGACCAGATAGGCTTCGGAAGCAAGCCTAGTCTGTCTTACTGACAGGGGTCATTTCCATTAATATCATATCTTAATAACTATGCCCTTAGACTGGCACAGAGCCCTGCACATTAGCTTTTCTCATGAACCCTGGGATTGAAAGTTGTTTATAAAAAGGATAAAAGCATGACACATGGTTATAAAAAGGCATGCTTCATCTATTAAGATTGATCTTTCACTTCAGTACACATACTTCTAAAACATCCCTTTTCCTTTAGGCTGAAGGTGAGGAAGAATAATATCTTGAAACCAAAATTCGCAATTAAATTATTTTTCAATTATTTCTAGAGCAGCTCCCTCTCATGGGTAATGATTATCAAGAAGAATATATTAAAAAAGTAGATACCATCAACTCTCACTGTTCTACTCTTGTGTTGTAATGACCACAGTAAATAGAAACAGGCACATCTGAACAATCCTGCTCCTCCACAGCTACTTGGCCCGAAAGTAATGCTTATCACCTTACAAGTACTAGGATCCTAAACAGCCTCTGAGGAGGGAACCTGTGTTTTGCTTCCGTGATTGTTAGAAATTATGTAATAATCACAATTCACTTTAGTTATTTCTACTGACTGTGAGAAACAGTTAAGCACGATTAGCTATTTGTCCAGAAGATACCTACATGTTGAACTTGCATAAATAATCCAAATTAGTTCATCTGGTTCCTGTTGCAGGATGGAATACCAAATGGGTTCATCACACGTGTGATTAAAGATGTTTATTCGGCTTTCAGGCCTGCAACAGGAACAAAATGAAGTCATTGGGATTATTAATGTAAATTAAGCATTACACCATAGTGACACTGCTAGGGTAAGTAAAGATTAATAAACTGGTTTTAAAACCAGGAGGGGAAGAAGTTTTACAACTTAAGCTTTATCTTAGCTTTAACGGGAAATAAGTTTTTGAAAGGAAAGGGAAATAAAACAGTAAATGATGCTGAGCACCAAAAGCAGAGATTTCTATTTGAAAATTGACACATCTGTTTTATTTTGCTTACAGAAGAGTGATGGAAATGGCAAAGAAAAGCATTAAGATGGTGGAGAATGAATGATAAGTAAGAGCATAGCATGCTGGTGCTAAGAGAAATGTTTCATTCTATCTAGCATTATAGCTGGAAGTCCTCCTTTTTCTATATTTTTGTTGCTATTTCAAGAATTATTGAGAACTTTTGCCTTAGCTCTGGCCCTGAAAAATAGGTCAAGGCACCGTGGATTCTCAAATCCTTCAACCTGTCAAAACCTAGAATAGACACATCTGTTCCAGTTTTCATCTGTTTAATTTCTCCTATTGCAGTTAACTCTTGTTACAATTTCTCGTACAACTCCTACAGGGAAAACAATGGCAAACTATACTTTGAATATGCCCAGGTTGTTTGATCTTGAATCTGGTTGTTAGAGCAATTATTTCACTAGACTGTGAGACATCCATGTGGGAAATATTTCTCATACCTTGTAATTGTGTGGTAAGGATGTTAAGCATTAAAACCTTCCTACTGTTTTCCAAATACATTTCTCTTCTGAACTCTGAAGCAATTTTTGAGTAAGGCAATGGTGACTTGTTTGTACCCTGACACTGATAATACTGTTTAATTGGCAACTTTTGCATCAAGGACTTCTATAATCGAGTATTTTCTATAAACCACCTTTAATACCAATAACGATAATGGATCTTTTCAAACTATACAATTTCACCCATAAACAAAGAAAAAAACCAACTACTTTTGCTGTCATGTAAAATTAATGGAATATGATTCCTTTAAAGCAGTTACTCATTTATTCTACTTTGCAGCAAATCACTTGGGAATGTTTGCTGCTTTTAATTTGCCTGAGTTCTCTCTTCTACAAATCAAATTAGTAACCGAGTCTCTTGTTAGGCAGACTTGTAATGAAACTGGAGTTCATGGGCAGTTAGGCAGAGCTGCCCTAAGCCTTTGTTTCTGCTGGGGTCTGCTGCTTGCTAACAAGATGCTATCATAGGACAGGAGTGCCTAAGGCTTCTGACATGACACAAGCGAGAATTACTGGGGCTACAAAGCTCACTGAGCATCCAAACTCTGTGCTTTATGAGCATATTTGAATCTCAGCCATGTAGTTTTATTCTTTTGACTGTTTCTTGTTATGCAGCTGTACTAAAATACCAACAATGCTGAAATCTTCTCTGATATGGATCATAAAGCACCCATACTTGTCTTTCTGTGTTATGACATTGTCAACATTTTTGAAGACAAAGCTTGTTTTTTCCTCTCACAACCATCCTGTAAATTTTTTGTAATTCAGTTTAAACACTTGAGTAGCCCTCGGTTGACTAAGGCTGGCCAGTATATAGAGCAGCTCTAAGGTCTGACACCAAGAGACCCCTTTTCTAATGAACCAGCCTGGTTGTGATCTCTGGAGGGGTGGGATTATGGCACGTGTATGTTCCATAGTAACACTGCCTTGAGTGTGGCATCGAGAGAGTTCTGAGTACAAGTACATCAAATTGAAAGAAAAGCCTCAAAGTAACCACTTCACTGTGCAGAGTTTTTTCATATGAAACATGCCTTTATGCTATGTAGTAAATCAGAATTACATGATACACTTTCCATTTCTTCCCTGTCCAGTAGTGCCATGCTATTCCCCAGACTTCAACCATTCATTCTAGGATTGTCTGTCAAAGAGGGAGACTATTTTATCTGAACAGCTACAGGAACATCTTTTTCTCTCAGTCTTGGAGATCTGGACTACAAGGATAAGATGCTGAAGACCTTTCTTCACCTGAAGCATTAGGAAATTTTCCCAGAGTGAATAAATGCAACTGTGGAGCTGCACTCATTGAGATACAGCAAAAACCTTTAACATAGCATGGCCTGTTTCCCTTTATGGATTATTGAAAGTAATTTACAGATTACATGGATAGGCAATTCACAGCGAGTACATTAGTTTAGCATTTCATTTACAATGGCATTTTGTATGGAGTACCATGGTTATGTTTGCCATTTCAGAGAAGGACTACTGGAGTCTGGTCTAGTACAAATCTAACATGTAGCAAATGCACAGACTCAGCACAACAGAGACGTACCTTAGTAATCTGGGAAAATACTTATTTCTTCTATTTATCTTGAAACCCTGTCACATGAAATTACAAAATACACCACATGGCAAAAGTCTAAATTAAAGCACAATTTCTAGTTTGTATTTCTCCCCATAAAAGCAATTTTCTATGCTGAAGTTTGGGGAGGAAGAGGAGCTTTTGAGTGTTGTGTAACCTAGTAAGTTTTAAAATATTCACCATTATTCTCTGTAGGCAACTTTATTTCACTCTAGCAGAACTCTACAGTTCCTCTGTGGGCTATCCCTATGCCTGCTCTTTGGTGAAATTTGCTTCAATCTTCTCTTAGAATCACAGAGTCACAGAATATGCTGAGTTGGAGGGGACCCAAAAGGATCATCGAGTCCAACTCCTGGCCCTACACAGAACACCCCAAGAATCACACCATGGGCCTGAAAACATTGTCTTGATATCAGATTCTTCAGCTTATGGAAGAAATTTCTTCCTTCCCTGTTTAAAAACCAGTTTCTTTTCATTCCTTATCTGTGGGCTAGATTTCCCATGGCCCTTTTGAAATTAAGGTTCCCAAAGTAATTCCGGGATGCATTTCAATGGTGACTACAGTTCACGGTATATAAGTAAACAGGATCAGAAGTTTGATTGATCTATTTTTAGGTCAAAGAAAGCCTCAGTTAGACTTCTTAATGTATATCTTGTTCCAAATGGTCAATAAAACCATAAAAGAAAATGTAATTCAAAGTGGATAAACGTCAGATGGTATATAATTTAAAGTACATGTTATTGATATCATATATGACTGCTACTCACAGCAACTTCTTTCAGAACTTGCAAAAAGAAAGAAAAAACAACCTGATTTTGTTCTGCGTCAAGGGTGGGATTTGGTTCAAAATACTGCTATCAAATAATGACTTTGTGACAGTCACCTATATCCTTATAGAAATACGAGAAACAGTATCAACTATTCATAGTTGCTTGCCTTCAATTAGCAGAAGTATGTAAAAATGTGAAGCTTGGAAACAAAAGGAAATGGAAAAGAGCAGCTGACAGAGTAAAATACATCATGGAAAGTAGATAAAGGGATCACACTAGCCAATCAGAATAAAAATAACATTACAGCAAAAACCCATCTAAAAGGCCCCATCTCTGAAAAAAGGGGCCATTTATAATGAAAGACGAGGATCTAACAGCAAAAATAAATCAGAGATAAGAAAGTTACGAGTAAATCAGAGCAGGAGAAGCATTACCTTTCATAACATAAATATTGCATTAACAATGCAAGACAAAAGAAGATTTGAGGAATGTCTTAGTAAATAGTCCAAGGCTATGAATAATTTTAGACTTACGACCATAAGCATAGAATCTTCCCAGTAGCTGTATGGCCTTGCACTCCTGTGCCGAAGATCTGTGATTTAATCTAGTGAATGGATCTGTAGGTACAGAAAGGAATGCTATGGGAAGAAAAAGCCACCACAGAAAACGTGAGCATTTCAACACAGAGAAGCTGAGGGAAGCTCGTACACAGACCATTCTTTACAGGAGATAAGTCTGAGGAATTGTTTCAGTCAGACATGCTGATAAATCATTTTCAATAAGAGATCAATAAATTGGATAGTAATAAATCACACAGATCATGTGATATTTGCTCAATATTTCAATGTGAAATTGCCAGCATGTTAAGTAGATTACTTATATTTTCAATCAAGTTTACTGCCAGAGGAAAGGAAGATGACTGCTGGAATTTCAGCTTCCTAGAGGAATTTAGGTTATTCTGCAACAATGCACAAAGAAAATCTTAAAAAACCCCTTAGACATCAAACAAAAGGTGATGAGGCAAACCATTGAGTAGCTTCTATATAAAAATATATAGGCAGCCATATATTATCCACTTTGAAGAAGGGATGGCTTGGAGAGAATCTGATTGAACACCATGGGCTTATGAAGGATCTAAATTAGGTGGAGAAAAAATCTATTTACTTCTTCGTGCTGAAACACCTGAACTATCTGATGCCCTTAAACTATCAAGCAACAGATTTATAGCAAGTGAAAGAAAACAACAATTGTAGATTATATAACTTTGTTGTGGCATTTATCAGTAACCGAAATGGGTTAAGAAATTATTAAAGAAGTAATAAAAGAACATCCATCAAAAGCTAGTGTATATGACATGGGACAAAAAATTATAATAAAATATAAATTATTAACTTTTGGAGGAAATACTAAAGGATCATGCATCTACTCTAGATATATGTTCAGTATGCTTTCCCTGTGCGCCTATGACTGGGCCCTGCCAGAGATGGGATTCAGCAGTGAAGGACTGTTGCTCTGACAAGTAGGACCATCAGCAGCTGTATTGCTGCCTTTCTAATGCTACAGCACTTCAGCAGAAGAGGATGCTAAGGCAAATCATGCTCAGATAAACCAGGACAGTTAAGAGCTCATATGTAGTTGAATTTTGAAGTCGGAATGTGTTTGTCAATAACTGGAATAATTCAGTTAATGTTTTTAATAAATCTAGTCATGGCTATATTTTTTATTAGGTGGGAGGTGTGGTTTTGTTTGTTTTTTTTTTGTGGGGGAGAGAGTGTTAGCTTTTTCTTTAAACAGGACTTCTAGTATGCATATAATTTAAATTTAGATGTTTATGTTCATTTTATCATGTTACAGTTAAAGCCCAGAGTAATGCAAACAATTTTGGCTAAATCTTTGAGGGAAAGATTATAGAACATTCAGACAAGGTACAGAGTTCATGGCACAGTTACTCGATAGCATAATTCAGATATGAATTTGAACATGATAATCATTATGTGTTTTGACATTTGCCAGTGCCATGCCTGACTGTTACTTACTTAGAAGGCTAGTTTTATGTAATTTTTATTCTCATAATGTATTTCTTCTGACATTCTTTGCCTTCAGTCTTGATGTTATATATTCAAGTATGATAATCACAGAACATTCAGACATTTTTCAAAAGCACGCTGAAATATTATATGACAGTATGTGTGTAACTATCAAAATTTAGTTTTAAGTGAGTTTTATGAATCTTTAAAAATATTGTTCCTGACATTTACATGTAAGAGCCTAGTGGTCCCTTCAGAAATAAATTCTGAAGAAAATAAATGAGACTGGAAAGAAATATTTTCTATAATGTGCTGTTACCATGTCTGCGCTATACAACATCTATAGTTAAAGTTCCAGCCAATACCTCTAATACTTATCTGTGTCCTTTCCTTTAAAGGGGAAAGAAATGGTTTTTTGTATGGGTGAGAAAGATGCAGAACTTCTCTTTAAACTGCTGAAGTTCTTCATAGTGGCAGACACACTTTCAGGCAGGTTTTAAAACATACAATAGGTTATAAAAACCTCTTTTTTTGTTTGGCATTTTGTCTGAATGCATGACACCACGCTGAAAATCACATACCTGCTAAAAGTGTTGCAATGCAAATATATTACCTCTGCAATAGAGATTGCTGCCCTTTAAGAAAACAGTTTTCCTTTGATAATATTTCGAGATATATCCTGCTGCTGCTCCTTTCAGAGTGCTGCTTTATCTTACTTTGTCAATGCCCTCCTGTAGAGGTAGGCTTCCTTCCCATCAAATCATGCAGTGTAGAGCACATCAAGCTCTGCAGAGTTCCTTAAATATTTGGTTGAAGGTCAGTCCTGCCATCCTGGAAAGAACAAAAACATAGTTTTATGCTTTGCTACACTTGAAGAAACTTGGAATAATAATAAAAAAAGAAGACAGGAACCACTTTCCCAGCATGATGGTGTTAATTTGTAACCCTGCACCTCTATAACTTTGCAAGTGGAGGCTTGCCAGCAGTAACAGCTGGATGCTCAGGTGTGCATATTTCACTTCTTTTACAAAGCAATAGAAAGCAAAGATGCAGGCAAGCCATACATGAAGAAAAGGCTGGGGTTTTGCTGCTGCTGCTGCTGTGCCATTGAATTATGGGCAGTGGTTTGGTGAGAAGCCTTGATCCCATTCAACAATGGCAGAACTCCTGTTGTTATCGCTTCTTCTGGGTAAATTAATGTGGAGTATTTTGGAATAAATCATGGAAACCTACAGTCTCAGAGAAGCACATCCTTTCCTGCAATTTGGTTCTCTTACTCTTTATGCCGAAAGCCTGAGTATGGATAGAAAACACTGCTTTAGGAAGATTATTTGGAATTCCAGAAGGAAACAGAGCAGGACTTCAGTGCCACTACTTGCCTAGAAATAACATTCATACATATACACACAACAGATACATCATTTACTTAGACACACGCTTCAGGAAGTTTTCTAGGAAAATTTCACGAAGCTGAGGTATAAACTTTGAATAGCTTCAAACAACTACAGTGTTTGAAAGAAAGTGCTTTGTTTTCACACATGGAATTTTGTCTCCAAGAAACAATCCTAAACTAGCAACATTAGAGAAATATTTGGCACATGATACTTCACTGAGCCCCCAGTAACTGGAATCCAAGAAGTCTGAGTTCCCAAATGCACAAAAAGCCTCTCTTTTATAACCTGTAAAGAGGTAGTGAAACTTTGGATTATGGCAGTAAGACTGAAGCTTTTCATTGAATCATCATAGAGTCACTGAATGGCCCGAGTTAGGAGGGCACTTAAAGATCATCTTGTTCCAATGCCCCTGCCATGGGCAGGGACATCTCTCACCTTAATTTCAGAGATTTCTAAAGTATATTTACTAGATATTTTGTCTCACATACTGAGCATTCAGTCTTTATGATCGAGAATAGGTATTAATAATCACAAAAAGTGGTGGTAAAAATCATTTAAAAGAGTATTTTCTAAACATTTTTTTTTCTGTTAAATATATAACAGCCACAAAAAATGCATTGCCAAAGTATGGCAAATTGTTTCTTGATCACAATGGGAAGGCTTTCTATAATTCCTGCTTTTAAGGTGATTCTGGAAGTCACTCTTTTTTGATTATCTATAAAAGTCTTCATTTCATGGCACCACAACAGTGTTTGACTGACATGTTGTGCTCATCTTTGCTTTGTGCCCATCATCCTTCCAGGCTTTTTCTGCCTTCTTTTAATTTTTTTTTCTCTACAAGCAAATACTTTTTTCATTTCATTCAAATGATAAAGTGATTTTTAGTGATTAGTCAGGCTCATAAGTCACTGTTACCATAGCATCTTCTTTATGATCTTTATGATCTTTGTGATCTTACACAGATGAAGATCAACAGAACAATAAGGTGGCGAAAAGTTCTTATTTTCTACATGGAAAACAGAGAAACCGCTCTGCTAAAGCATGAAAGAAAGAAGCACTGGGCTGGCTTTTCCCGTTATAAAACTTCCTTTCTGTGGTGGGTTTTTCAGTGATATAGAATCATTAAGGTTGGAAAAAACCTCTAAGATCATTGAGTACAGCCATTAACTTAGCATTGCTTAACCTAAACATATATTTTCACTTCTGCATTAACGTGCATAGGTTGAGCTTGTGGTTGCCTGTCTAGACAAGCAGAACTATTATTAGAAGCTTATTATATGTAAAAATATGTTTTAATTCAGTTTAGATTAGTTTCTACCTCAATATCAATTATATATGCATCACTTTTATTATTTTAATAAGCATTCTTTGCTTGTAATTTCAACATTAACAAAAGACAAGTTAACTGCTTTTAGAAATTTACTGTTACAGTATTTCTGTGAATTATCAAGTGAATATTATGTACATCAATCATTGTTTTAATGTTGAAAAAAATTTCAATTGCAAAAATAACTCACATTTTAATAACACCTAAATGGTGTTTCACTACGTAAGAGTCCATTGTCATGATACATAATATTCAGATTTCCTTTCATTTAATAACGGAACCAATGAAGAGAAAAAAAAAGAGATATAATTTTAGTACCTTCATATTTTCATTTCTGTTAAATATCACACTGGGTATGGTTCACATTTATCAATTTGAGTATGCAGCAGTTACGGGCAGCTTTTTTGTATGTAACTTCTTTTATTAATTTTCTCACATATCAAATAATATGAGAAGGAAAAGGGAAAATAAAGATAATAGTTTCATAAATATCTTAAGGGCAAATAAAAAATTGTGTCACAAATCAGTGGTATATTTTTCCTTTTTCAGCAGGAGAGTAAGGAATCAGAAATTCTTACATAACTTTACTTATTTTCTCAAAATAAGTCAAGCAATGATTTAAATGGTTTCCAGCCTTCTTTTCATATGCTTCCTTGCTGCATTATATGAGAAATAAAAATTAAGGTGTCGTTTTTGGGGTTTTGTTACTTTTTTTTTTGTGAAAAAGAGGTGTGTATATATTACAAAAGAACATGTAGTCACAAAAATATTCACAAAACTAAACTCCTGTCTTTGAGAAGTACTCATCCTTCCTTTGACAACTAAAATATTAATTTTGATTCGTGAATGCTTTTTCTTTTCCTCCTCTGCTTTCCAAGCTGCCTCTGACCTGGTTCCCTTTTTCCTTTCAAAATACCATGTCTTTTTACTGACGTAAGTAAGTAAATCCCCCCTGAATGAGAAGATGCTGTTCTGGGACCTAGGCACCACAGAGGCTGGGAGGGGAGCAAGGTGAAAGACTGTTCCATGAAATGCTGGTGTATGAACCTGAACCACAGTGCTGGTGACAAGTGGCCAGGAACAGCAACTTTTTAGCCCCAGAAGCTGTGTTTCAAGTTTTAGTGTGACCAAGATGTATGTCCCATCCCTTGGAGAACATAGGAGAAGCAGTTGTGTCATTCTCCCAGGAAAAAGGTACACATAACCACAGAGGTTTCCTCAGCTATTTCCCACTCCCTCACCACTCAGTGAAGTCAGCCTGCACAGTTCCTCCTGATTTACTTCCTCCCATATTCAGGGATCTGGATCACCTTTGTACAACCCAGCCCCACCTGCCAGTGGTGACCTAAGCCCAATGAGACCCAAACTGAGAATTGCTCAGGTGTTGAATATCAGCATCTTCTCTACCTGTATGTTTATATACCACATATGTACGTAAAGATATAATGACCATGTCAGTAGCCATGCTTTGTGCATATTCAGCTAGGAAGTATCCAGTGAGCTCTTAAAAGTCATTACAAAAAGTGGTTGAGAAAAATGAGCTTACCAGATGTCATGTTTCATACCTTTTTAAATGTAGGAAGCTGAAGCCTGATTTCAGAAAGGAGGACTGTGGTACACCTCTGAGCAGCATTACCCAATGTCTTTTTGCTTCAAACTGTGCCAAGAAAATACTGCTACAAGATAAATTAATTTCATCTTTGACTGCTTTGTCAATCAGCATAAGAAGATATTAAATCACAATAGGAAAGACATTGTTATACAGTGATTATTCTCCTGGGATATCCTAAAACAGGAAGAGCAGTCAAGAGTTTCATATAGCACAGGACAGTAATTATCTCATGACAAGTATGGTCCCTGGAGATCACTTTAGAGCTATTTTAAAGGTGTTGCAGAGAATAGTGTGTATATATGTTGTACTAGAAGATGACAGAGATGGCACTTTACAGTCACAAAAATGAATTCTAGCTGGCTGTGAGGTACACACTGATTAATTTAAAGTGTTAACAGCCAATTGAACACTTCTTCAGTTGAAGCATATTTATTACAGAGTGTAACAACCAGGTAATCACACTTTAAAGCTGTGGCATAAGAAAGAAGTTGGAAAGCATCAACCTTCTCTTTTTTCAGTCATTTATTTAGCTTGATATAGAGCACTTTTTTTTTTCCCCTCTTAAAATTACTTTGAAAATGCAAGGCCATTTTTCCTTTCATAAATAAAACTAAAAAATACACCATATTTGAGACAAATGCAGAATATTGCTAAAGAAGGATTGTTCAAGCTATGGTTTGAGTTCTGGGGAATGTCAATAACTGACCTTAATTGAAATCCATATACAACTCCTGCAATAAGACATTCAAACACTTTGCCATAGGCCTTATTCCTATCTTGCAATTCACATTTGCTTACACAGTTGTAACGCTAGGCTATTTTAACATCCCTGGAAACCTGCATATGGTTACTGTTAATGCAAGGACAACAACTAAAGTATTTTTTCTTTAGCCTAAAACTTTCCCTTTCACTCAATATGCTTGATTTCTGTTTCTATCAGAATAAACTATGTCATACATACAGCATTTGTGCTTGAGTGTGGGTGTATGTGTAGGAATTTTTTCCTGGTTTGCTCTCCTTGAAAATGTGACCTCCGTGAAGCATACAGAAAATTGAGTATGCGTAGATACTTGCATGCACACTTTTTGTGTGAAAAAAAATCTTTAAAAATTACCATCATAATTGAAAAAAAGATCAAAATAATGAAATTATAATACACAAGTATTGATAGGTCAGTGCTAAGCAGACTAAAAGTGAATTCTGTAACTTGATGTTTAGAAAATGATTACTATAAAATACATCCCTGTTTGCAGATTCATGACAAGATATTATTCTTACTTTTATCAAGAATCATATGAAGACAAGCTTAGTAAACACCTGTGGATGCAATATGCGTTCTCCATGCATAATAAAGTCAGGAGATCAAAGAACTACAGTGCTGCAATATTGATTACTCTTTTGAATACCATGGAAATGAAAAAGAGTGGTCATAAGTTATTTAAAATTTTTGTAAGGTCCCCTGGGGCATATGCTGATCTTAAAATGGGACAGGAAAAAAAAAAGGAGGAATATATATAATGAAGATATTATTTAAAAATAATACTTATGGAGTGCCAGTGAATTTGTATTTCCTTCTTTTTCCTTTTCAGCTAGTCTTAGTAAGATAAAAGTACAGAAAAGCAAGCCTTGTTGCCAGTATTCTTGTCACATTTTTAATAAAGGACTAAAATATATATCAATTTCTAAGGAGCATAAGGACACTTTAACAGAAATAGAGGACCTTTCACAAAGGAAGAAATCAGAAATTCATGCCAAAAAAGGTAAAATTCGTCCTTGGAAAAGGGCCAGCACATAGTCCACATCTCATTAAATTTTAATTTGACAGCTTCATTGAGTCTCATGTAATGTGCCCAATGTCTGCTCCCAGGATGAATTTCACACAGGATAATGGAATATAGAACAAAGGCCAAAGAAAGCATTAGGAGCTGTAGTGTTTACAAGGCATATATAAAGAATATTCTGCCTGGACATAAATAAAGTTTGAAGCAGCATCAGTAGATGCAGCTGCAGGTTAAGGTTCCAAATGAACCAACAGTAGTTTCTTTTCATGTCCTAAACTTATCTGAAGAGGCACTTGCTGTGCCCATGCTAATCTCTTAACACTTATTATTCCCTCTTTAGTATTCTCTTCTTCAGGTCTCCAGTACAACACATCAGGCATTATAACCTACCTGCCCTACAACAAGTCCCCTGTGTCTTTGCAAAATAAATCCCTGCTTACAAAAGGCTAAAGATCACCTCCAACAGACAACTAGGGACCACCTGAGTTTCAACTGCTACACAGTTTAACCTTTAACTAAAGACCAGTCTGTGAGAAGAAGCGTTACTGTTTTTTGCCCCCAAATCCCATGGGTAGTTTCTGAAGAAAAATTCCACTGTTCATGTGTAAGTAGAAAATAAGAACCAGAAAATGCTAGTTTTAGGAAACAGAGTGTTTTCTATATTTTCTAACAGAATTGAAGCTATTTGAAAAGCACAAAAAAAAAAAAAAAAAAAGTTTTGTGTTAATAAAACGGATGTGTTCACAATCTATATATTTTAATTTAAATTAATTTTATTGTAGCTGAGTGGGGTGAAACTTTTAAAAGCCTCTCAGCTTTCCCAGTGGTGGTGTTTCATTTTACCACTGTTTGTAACTATCTATTTACACTAACATAACAAATGTGGTGCCTCCAGCAAAAAGCTAAAGGTTGATGAGAAACAGTGAAACAGCACCTAAATGTTAGACTACTCAGCAAGATTTCCAATTTTGTTAAAATTAATACAAGCTATCATTAGAGTACTCTGCATTTCAGTGCTTCATAAATAGGAAAAACAAAGCTGTAATGTTTTTTGTAGCTTACAGCTTGACTTTTATGGGATTTCATCTTCCTCTAACAAATCAGGATGCAGAACAGCTCATAAAGCTTCCAGTATAGGCCAACAGTATAATAATTCACTATGCGCCTCCAGAGCCACTTACAACTTGAATGCATCCGGAATGATTGAAAAAATATATATTATAATTACATAAAATACAACAACCAATAACAAAGAATTCTCTCTCTCTCTGTTCTAGTGTGAAGGTGGATACCTCTTCAATACTTTGCCTGCTTCATTGACTGACCCAGTCTTGGCAGAGTAAAATAAAAAAGTTTCTTCACTTCTGTCTGCTGAGTCCCACATGTACTGAAGAACAGTAGGGTTCCTTCCAGCTGGTGGTTGATGTTTTCTAAAATGAAATAAAACATCAAAGTACAACTTTATAATTTATGCAGCAAAAAGCATGGAAAAGTGCTTCAGACTGAGCACTGAGGCTGCTTCAGAAAATTACATTGTGGGAGAATCAGTGCCAACTAACTTCAAATTTTGAAAGTTTATTCAAAATGAATGAGTACATTACTTACCATATAATTTTATCAGCATAGAAGGTAATTCCCACAATGTTTTAAGTCATTCACAACCTTGATCACTTTGCGGTGAAGATTTCTGGGTGTGCCAAGCAATTAAAAGATTTAGGAACATCAAAGTGAGTGAAATAATTCTTTGGTAAAACACTGAGTTACTCAATTATTATTTTAAAAACATTTTAAATTCTGAATGATTATTTTATTCAGAGAATCACAGAGCATTTCTTAATACAAGTTCTATGCAGGAAGGCATACATCCCTTACTCAGACTTATATTACAATCATATCTTATTGCACTAATAAATATTTAACTGACCTGACTCACAAAAATAGGTAAAAAAATCATGGAAAATTAAGCCAAAATAAACATCTGGCTAAAATTCCAGTGGGAAACATAAACTATGTCTTTTTATATAATCAATTATCAAGAGCTATTAAAAGCCCCTGGTCCAACTAGGGACTGTTGAACAGAGAAAGAAAATATTTGGTGTACATAGGTCTGAGGGTATTTTAGGCTCCTTGCTGATGCGAGGGTTTGACAAAGAAATATATAAGTAGAAAACTGGAAGTATATAGTTGTAAAAAAAGTCATAATAGTTTTAACATCCACATAAGATTTGTAATACGTACTGTCCGGATATCAGGACTTCTTTTTTTTAATGAAAGGTGCCAGATTCTAAAACAAAGCAAGAAAGATGGCTTTGGGTTCTTCCAAAGCACTAGAAATACCTAGAAAAATGAGTTTCATCACCTTTTTTATACATAAAATGAAACATTTAGAAGGAGAAGAACCATCAGATCAATCCAAAATTAAATTTTTCAGTGGCAGCCTGAGAACTCCTATGCAAGTCAGCAGCACTTCTCTGCTCTGGAACTACAACACCAGATCATTAATTTTTCCATGTTCAAAGCCACTGTTTCTAAAAAGCATAAATGAAAATAAATATTCTTTCTTTTCTTTCAGGTGTGAAAGGTATTTTAGAGGAAATGCAAACGTGAATTGAAAAGTCAGCTTACTTTTACTGGCATTTTACAAGGTTGCAACAGATAAAATAGGATCTAATCTTTCTCTTTTTGGAGAGAAACATCAATAGTTTTCATTACTCAGAGCTTTTCCAAGTGGGATCTTTTTCTTCTTTTCCATTACTTGAAGAGGAATTTTCCCACATGCTTTATGCGTGTATTTTCATCCCTAAAAATATTCAGAGGCCATCTGGAAACAGAATCAATCTCAGAAGAACAGAGGCATCAAACAGAGTAACCAAAGTCCAGATAAGTGTTCCTTACTGGTAAGTGTTTCATCCTGAATCGGTCAGTGACTCAAAATTTTTACCACCTTCTGCTCAGCCGTGTGTTATGATGTAACCATTCATCAAGGAGGAAATACATAAATTCATGAAATAACCACAAAATGGAATTTTAATAACAGGTTATGAGAACTGCGAGAGATTCTGCCAGCATATTCCTGTAAAGATTTATACTTCTCTGACAACAAGTATGACTGAGACTCAAGGGTGCCACCTCTAAGAAAAGGTCCTGTCTCCCTGGCTGAGGATGACAGTAGGGCCAGTGAGTTTAACTTGTTGCTCAATTTGGACTTATTAGTATGGAATTCCTTCTTCTCTAGTCTGTAGAACAAAGATAAGTAGCAGGCAGAAAGCTATGAGGTACGAAGTTTAACAGTACAAAGCAGAAACAAAAAAATAATAATGAAGAATAAAGTATGCCATTTCCAGTATAATGAAGTCCATCTGGTTTCAGCTTTAGAAGCAAGCTATTTTAGGCTCTCTTGTGATGCAAGGATTCAACAGACAATGAAATATATATTAAAAAACTGAAAGCAAATATGTGTAAAAATGACCATATTTCACTCACCGATACGCTTTAATCCTGGCAAGGATTATGGAAAGGATTTATGATTTAAAATTTAATATCACACTGGCTTATAAAACCCCTGATTTTTGCTTTGGTATGTACAAGTAATTCTAAAAACCCTCACAACACCAATTACTTCCAAGTTTTCTGATTTTATATCAAAATGAAACTGGAAGCTTCTGCTTGACCTCAAACTGTCTCATCAATGGTTTCTCAGGGTCTGCTCTCTGCACTGCTGCTCCCTGCTGACAGCTTGCCAGGGGTCATGGCCGCCTGCCACCAAAGTCCCACCTGAACCAGGAGTGTCCATCTCCTCCACAAGCAGAACAAGGGGAAAACCTTGTCTAGACCCCAGTCCTGGGCCTGTCCCTTTGACCAGACTTTGGTCACAGTCCTTGAAAAGCTGCTCTTGTTTTGACAGGGTGCTGAAATGAATATGAAAACACGCCCTGGTTATGGTTTGATGAAGCTAGAGCATTTCTTCCAGCACAGAAATACCAAGTGCCTCATGAGGGGAAGGCAGTAGCTGACAGGAGTTTTTGTGGAGTACCATCTTCTTGAACTATGAGGCACTGGCTTTATTCACGAATCTGTGAATCTCTACGAAGGCTACAGGCAAAAATCCTTCCCCTGCGGTGCATCTCCGACATCCTCCTCTCAGGAGCTTTAAAATCTAGGCTTTACAGTCTTTTCTCATTAATTTCGAACAGCATAGCACACAGGGAGAATCCAGTCTACCTTGTCACTGCCCAATAAATGAAATTCACAGGAAAAACACCATAGATCCCAAAGTCCCCAAACAAAGTGTTACAAACTGACATTTCTTTGATTTGAGAAGATGTGGTTATATGTGAAATAAAGACCTCATATCCCCAGTAGTGATCAGTTCCACAAGATTTTTGTGCCAGTTTTGCTGAATTTGAGTATGTTGTAAACTTAGGACGAAATGCTGCCTCAACTTTGTCTGACATCAATATAACTTTAATGAATCTGACCCTCTAATTCTCAGCTCTCAAAGCCACCAGCTCTGGTGCAATGAACTGACACATTGTTTAGCATACATTTTTTTAAATCTCATTTAATTTTATAGTAGATTTTTTGTCTTAAAACCTTACACTTTTATTGCGCAATTAAGCTGCGTTCTCAGTCAGGGGGAAGAAATGCTCATAAAATAGAAATAAGCTAAGCAGTAATTTCTAGACAGAAGTTGCATTTTTATTTCCTCCAGCATAATAGGAACAAGTATTTGCTTTGTAAAATAAGATGCAGAGTCTTCTAAAGAGCTGAAAATGACAATTGATTTGTTTAATTTTTTTTTCCTAAAGTGAGATGAAGGTTAGAGTTTTTGGAATAACAAACTGCTTCTGGTATACTGGCCTTACTAAATCAGTCGAATAAAGTGAACAAGAGTTGTTGGAATATTCTCTACAACTATTTTGCTGACTGATGGTTGTTTTCAATGCATCACATACTGATTTTTTTTTCCAGAAAGCACATTTGTTTTAATGAAAACATTTTAAAGGTAACCTTGTTGCTACCATCAAACTAGTAAAAACCTGTGTCTGTTGTAAACAGTTCTGATTTTAAAGCAAGATTACTGGAGACCTCTTTGTGATGGTTCAATGACTACCAGTGAATTTTTTAGATGAGTTTTAAAAGCATAAAATATTATGTACAGTACCTAAGTATGTCTTCAACTATAATAGTTACAAAATTACGTTTTAACAAATGTGAATTTGAAGGAGATTGCTATTTGTAAGACAATATCAGTGGTTTTTACTTCACTTATCACCTCCATTCTTATTAAGTTGCTCTTAATAAGCTTGTAAAGTATGTTTCTATCCACCATGAGTAAGAAAGGAAAAATGTACACTTAAAATAACCACACAGAACTGTCTAAAATATTAAAACCCCCACCAATACGTAATTCATTTGAAGAAAATACTAAACCACAAAACTACATACTGCTAATCTCTGGAGAAATTCTTTGTTTTTTCACTGTTAATTAAATGTCACTGAACAAATAAAACAATTCAACACGTTTTCTAGAAAATACATTGTTAAAATATTGTGAAAATACCTGTATATCTATACCTATATTATGGATACCTACCTACTTAAGTTACATGTTCAATGAATGCAAATACTTTAAAAATAGTTTGGGTAGAGAAGACATCCATGCAGAAGCCGAGTAGGCAGAAGTATACGACAAGCTGTTGTAAGACGCAATAACCAACACCTTTATGAATATACAGTACAGAATGTACAGTCCTGGTGTCCCCAGCATGAGGAGACATGGAGCAGTTTTGCTATGAAGACAGGCTGAGAGTTGGGGTTGTTCCACCTGGAGAAGAGAAGGTTGGGTGGAGACATAGCAACCTTCCAGTGTCTGAAGGAACCCGGAGAGGGACTCTTCACAAGGAACTGTAGTGATGTCAAACTGAAAGACAGGAAACTTAGGTTAGATACACAGAAGAAATTCTTTACTGTGAGGGTGGTGACACACTGGAACAGGTTGCACAGGGAGATTGTGGTTGATGCCTTCTCCAGCCACCTAGAAACAGAGACTAGACAAGAGTAAGGGAATAAAGATAGGTATTTATTTGAAGGGCCTTCAAGGTACACCCTGGGGAGCCAGAGGCTGCTTCCAAAAAATGGACCCCAAGATGGACGACAGGTCACGAGTTCTTCACACCTTTATAGGTTTGGTTCATTTGCATAAAGCCCCAGTTCAGTGATGTAATTCCCCTCAGCTTGCTCCCCCCTTAGAGGCTTTGGTTTACACATTTTGGGCCTAGAAGAGCCTGGCTGTCCTTGAAGGCAAAGCCTGGAGAGGCTTTGTTATGTCTATCTTGCACGAAAGAGCAGAAATTACAGGCTACAAGGAACTTCAGAGTTACACTCTAAGCAGTACAGAATTTGAAAAATATAAAAGTTAAAACCTAAGGCATCATGGTGATATCAAAATCAGCTGGACAGGAACTTTCTGACACAGTTTTGAGTAGTAGAAAGCAGGCGTTCTTTATTACGGTGTGCTGGTCATTTGGGGGATCCTTCCTCCATTCATGGGTGACAAGTGTTGGAACAGAGTTTTTATCATACACATTGATTACATACTCACTAGCTACCCCACTTCCTTGACTTTATTTGACATATTCACACCCTTAAGACAGAAGTCTGACCCATAAGTCAGAAGTCCTTATGTGGTTCTTTGGGTGTCCATCTTCAAACTCTGTGTCCTTTTCAGGTGGCTATTCCTCAACCCGTGTGTTTGAGTGAGCTCAATATTGTTGTTCTGCATAACTTCTGCTTTGTCAGCCTTGCAGAGCTGAGCTGGCATCTTGCTTGAATTTTGCATCTTTTCTGTTTGCCTAAGTTGCATCCTTTATTTCTCCAAAGCTGTGCTGATGCATTCTACTGTCCTTGATAAGAATAGATATTGTTCTGTTCTACTATCCTTATCAAGTGAGTAAAATGCTGTTGTGTTGTACTGGCCTTATCTGTGGATGCTCCATCCCTGGAAGTGTTCAAGGGCAGGTTGGATGGGGCTCTGAGCAACCTGGTATAGTGGGAGGTGTCCCTACCCAGGGCAATGAGGCTGGAATTTTATGATCTTCAAGGTCACTTCCAACACAAACTCTTCTATGATTCTATGCTTAAAAATTGGTTGAGGCCTGAATGCCAGCAGAGATGTGTTTTGGTACCCAGAAGAATCCTGGCACCAATAGCATAGCAATAGTAGTATGCCATGCTCTTTAATCTTCATGTACATGTTATACAAATGAATTACTATTTCAGTAATGCAACTTTCTCTGGGATTATAATCATAGTCCTTCCTAAAGAAAGAATCCTACTGATTTCAGTCCCTATCTGAAAAGAAAGGCCACATGAAGCTGCTGCACCACTTGAAAGACATTCCGTTACATTAATTCTTCTGAAACATGATGAGTGGAAGTCACAAGAAGGTTCTTTTATTCATTGTTATACCCTAGTTTACAGCAGATTCAAAATTTTCTGACTATCTAAACACTTTTTAACAACAGATACTGATTTTATTAAATCAAAATGTATCAGCAAAATCTATCAACTTCACTGACATATAGGAAAAAGATTTTCAAGAAGTTTCTTTGAAATATAATGATATCCTTTATTTTGAATATTACATTAAATCATGAAATTGAAATATTTTACTATGCCATACTACATAGGAGTGCAATATATTTACAACAATGCTATTCTTTGAAGTGTTCCAGTAACATCAAAACTAAGCACTTAAATTTCAAGAACAAGGTTTTTTTCCAGTTTATACTAAATACTCTGCACTAATCATTTTGGAAGGATAATTTTGAATATTTTTCCAAAGATATTTTGGCTGCATGTTTCGACTTAGAAAAAAAATCAAAATCACTATACTTATTTCTGATGAAATAAACATTCCAAATTTTGACCAGTCTCAACTGGAGTCATGCTCCAGTTCATGCTTCTTCCCTTTTACAGAGCACTGCATGGCACTGTGTGGGCAACTGAAGACTTATAACACTAAACTCTAATGACTCTTAGATCAATAAAGCACTGTGACATTCTGTACTCCCAGGTGAAAGGAAAATTGAGCTGGCAATTGACATCTCGGATCTGCCAGTTCCTTACATTCACAGAGACATTATTATTTAGTCTGGTTGAAAGCAATATTCTAATATAACCAAAGGTCAGGGTTGAGTAATAAATCTGAAGCTAGAGTCAGTTTATCATAATACTGTCATGTAAAAGTCACAATGTGTAAGTAAAGGTCAATTTTAGCAAGTCATATTCAAGTATTTTTCCTGTGGGTTGTGGTAAAAAAATCCTCTTCTGTGTTATGTGATAAGTAAGTACTGAAATGTATAACAATCACTAAATAACATATTAAAATTATCTAGTTTTTATCCTGTTGTGTATCAGATTTTTAGATTGCACCACCATTCCAGACTATTGTTTTAGTTTTTCAGCACATCCCCAAGTTAACCTTACCATACATTCTCCTCAACTTATAGCCAGAAAGATTATTAGCTAATTCTACAGGTGTTTCTGTGGGCTTCCAAGGTTTCCTTGCTTTTTTTTTTTTTTTCACTGAAGGCATTGAAGGATTGTCCTACTATTTAGGAAGAGCTTCACTTAGTAAGCAAGCTGAAGAAACACTATGTGCCTTGCCGTGATTCTTTTTTGTAAACTTTAAACTGATGTAAAGGTACTGCTGCACCTTTCTGTCAGCAAAGTCTAATGATATAAAAGCAGCACTCTAGTCAAGCAGCTGAAAATATAAAAGCATTCACATGCCACTTCTCCTTAGGACAGCATACTTCAGCTGGAAGCCTCTTCTGTGAATCAAGAATTGCTATCCAAAGCTACATTCTTGAGAAAATAACATAAATGTGGGAGCTGTTTTACGCAAAATAGTGTGAGTGTTACTGTTTGAATATTACATCTTGACAAGAACTAAAAATAAGATCCCATAACAAGCAGTTATACAATGTAGCCTCATGCTCTGTAATAGAATGCAATTGAATCATTTTACTGGCTGGGTCAAGAAATACACAAGACCCGTGAGTAATTCGTGTGTAAACTACTAATGATTGCTTAAAAAAAAAAAAAA
>VZRQ01008543.1:1865669-1945169 GCA_013397975.1 Machaerirhynchus nigripectus
AAAAAAAAAGAGAAAAGAGAAACAAAACCCTTGTAGGACAGAGATTATAGTCAATGTCCATTCTGGACTTCTTACAAATTATGTTTATTATCAGAGGTCCACTGAACTCTTCCACTGCTGTAGACAGTTGTATCATAATTGCCATTATCAAACCTTTTATGAAGGTTTACCAAACATCATTACTATTCACCAGCTTTTTTCCTTCCCTCTTCCTATGCCTTACCAGAGTATTTACTATAGAGATGGTGGACATCAACAAAAATTCAATGTATGAAGACTATGTCCACTCCAATCTGTTATTTCTGGAGCAGAAGAGGTTGTGCAAAAATTATTTTTTTTTTAATCATGGCACATTTTCTTACACAGAAGAAATTTCTAGAACTCTGCCTTTTCACTTTCACTAATCTAATCATAGCAACATTTTCTTCCTAATCATATATAACTTTTACACTATTTTTAATTATTTAATTATTTAAATTGAGCTGCATACATCTACCAAGACTCCTAACTTTTTTGTGCAACATCTATTAGGGGTACTCATAAAAACAAACAGTAGTAAATACCATCTGTTGTCTTTGCTTCCCTCCCCATCTCGCCATCAGGTATTTGTACACATGGATAAGCCTGCACCTTTTTTCTCCAGGCTGAACAGTCCCAGCTCTCTCAGCATTTCCTCATACGAAAGGTGCTGCAAGCCCTTAATCATCTTCATGTGCTTTGCTAGACTGGCTTCAATTTGCCCTGGTGAGGAGCCCAGACCTAGACAGAGCATTCCAGACAAGTCTCACCAGTAGAGGGGAGAGGAATCTAAGTTTTCAAGATCATTATTTTACCCATAAAAACCAGGAAAACCTTTTTCAAAGGGAATTTTCTTTTTGATATCTTTCCAATATCATTGTATTAGTGCACAACATACTGTTTCGTGCTTCTTGGCAATTTACTCAAGACACATCATTAAAGAACTGCTACTTAGAAAGATGCTAGTTCCCTTTGGAATTTCTAGAACTAGCTAAGAATTTTGTCTGCATGTTTATTAACCCTGTATTTCCTGTCCCTACAATTTGCTAGATACTTTACCTCCCATTATATCTGTATTTTACTTACTACATTCTGGTTTTGTACAGGATGCTTTCCCCGTTTTTTTCCCTCACATACATGTGCTACTCTGAAATCTTTACATGAACTAAATATTTTTCACACTGTTATAATTACTTTTCAATCATTAAAGTAGAGCCTCAGGCATGAATAGTAGTAAAAGAAAAAAGATTATCACAAGTTTTATAACAAGTTGTTATAATCCATATTTCAACCATAACTCTTGAATGAAATATGCTAAACTTCTGCATACCATATCATATTTGTATTCCTTTACGATTCCTGGTTTCAGACATAATCAGGACCATTTTAGATGTAAACATAGTCTTAGTGGGGAAAAATAAAACATTAGTGGGGAAATAAAACCCATCACACTAATCAAAGAAAATACAAAACTGAAGAAAAGTTATAATTACACTTGATGCTCTCTGGTGTGATTGTATTTTGTATTTCTTATGGTTAAACAAGAAACAGCTATTCAGACAGCTCTAAATATTCTGTGCAGTAATCTTAGAATTTATGGGTACCTGCTGGTTACAGTTACATAGTATTCTGAATATAATGGCTTGGCTTTAGCTTATTGCCATGCTAACCACTGCAGGCTCCATTACCTTTCAAGTACCTGTCATAAATGCTGCCATTAGCCATAGCCTTCCTTATGTGATGCTGCTCCTAATTTTTCCAGATTCAACAATTATATCACTGTTCTTCATAATTTCACCTGCCTTACCTGAAGAAAAGGTGCCTTTGATTCTAACTAGATCAAGCTAATTTTGGTCTTGCTTTCATTCTACTTTCTTTTATAATTAAATTGCTTTTGGTTCATATTTTGACAGAACTCAACTAGAATGCCAAATTCTACATTTCTTTCAAGTGAAGGGCATTGAATCAGGTTAAATGTGGGAATACAAGCTTCCTAATTATGTATGTTACCACTGTGCAGAACCATTAATCTTTCAAAAATAACACATTTGTGCTTCAGAAGGCACTGAATGGGTTGTTGGCTCTCAGTAGAAAACATGAACAGTGATGCAAATTCACAATCACTGTTGCAGGGGGAACTCTGGAATGATTTGGGCTTCAAGCTTTCTCATTTTGAGCAAGACCCAGCTACTACTGCTGAAGAGCATGAAATTGAGCTGTCATTACTTACTCATTATATTTTATAGAGCTAGGAATCATTAGGAATCAAGGATGTGAATAAGGAAAAACTGAGAGTTTATTTGTATCAAGTTCTTACTGTTATGCCTCTCTTTACACTTTAGCATTATTCAAATTTGTTCAAAATTATTCAAGTATATTTTATTTTTATGAATTCTTCCTTGTATGTCAATATCACAAAATAACTTTCATCCTATTCCCTTCTCACAATGACCCACCTCTAAGGCATTCCTTAAAATCTAATTTATCTCTGATTCTCAACAAGCATTTTAAGACTATTCGCCCTTTCCAAATATCCTCTGCCTTCAGAAATCAATAGCAAGCTTATGCTGTTTGAGATAAGCCCCTTAAAGGGTTCCTTTGGATGGCTGAAGGTCTTCTACATAACTAAATGGTTAAGGATTTAGCACTTCTCCTCCATCATTTTAGCCTCAGATAATCTTTAGTTAGTCACTTATGTGCACTATTACATGGGAAACTGAATTTTTTTAATTCAGCAAGGTGGTTCTAGAAGTGTTATTTTAGGTTGCCTAAACCTGGGTAGACATATAATAAAAAAAAATTAGTAAGGTTATAAAATACCACATAATTTAGACTTGTAGATACACTTCTTAATTGTCAAAAGGGATAAACCTGGCCATACTGTGCACTAGTTAATATTGGCATAAGAAAGAGTAGCTAATGTGACTTAACTAATTTCTTAAATTTTTTATTGGGAAACACACAAATGTAGAATTGGAGTGTAATTTAGTCTAGCATTCAAGGATGTCATTCATAGGAACAGGAGAAAAGGAGGGATGAAATACCTCCAATATGAAGGCAGGTTGAGGGAATTGGGGTTGTTCAGCCTGCAGAAGAAAGCTGGAGAGGGATTCTTGACATGGGCAGGTACTGATAGGACAAGGAGAAATGGCCTTAAACTGACAGAGGGCAGGTTTAGATTAGATATTAGGAAGAAATTCTTTACTGTGAGGTGGTGAGGTTCTAGAACCACTTGCCCAGAGAAGTGGATGCCCCACACCTGGAAATGTTGAAGGTGGGGTTGGATGGGGCTGTCAGCAACCTGGCCTAGCAGAAGGTGTCCCTGTCCATGTTGGGGGCACTGGGACAAGAGGATCTTTATGGTCCCTTCCAATCCAAACCATTCTATGAAAAGATGACTCTCACAGTAACTTGGATAATGAATTACGTAGTGCCATCATTGTAATTTTAATGCAACAAGATAAAAATAAATCCAAAACAGAGGACCATACCAACTAGTAGAAAGAAAACTAACTCTGTCCTGGATCAAACCAGGACGTGTGGTTTTGACACCAGTGCCCCAAGACCCTCAAAATTGTAATATTTTTAATTTGATGGGACAGTTTCTTCTTTTCCACAGACCACTTGGACAAGTGGTAGGTGTTTCTGAGGAGTGTGGAATCACGTACTGCCTTCATACTACTGATCCTGGTATCAAGGTTTGAGTGGTAATGTACTGTATTTTTAAATTTGGAAGTCTAAGTGGAGTTTTATGGTACTAAATTTAATGCTCTGAGTCTCTAGTTCCACTAGTAGTGCAAGATAAAACATCATTTTTAGAACTTGAAATTCAGGAGTCATTTTAGGTGTAACCATTTAGTTCTATTTGTAGAAAAATCCTATGATTACCTATAAAGCCCAACATATTTGCATATTTTCCCCTTCTCACTTAGAAGAATGCAGCGAATTAATTTTACAGCCTTACTTGTAAGTAGGTTTTTCATTGAAGCCTGTGAATGGGCATGGTAAGAGAGCGAAACAAGACCCAAAAAATCACTTAACTGTATTTAGGAAGTTCATAACACAAAGAAAAACTTTTTTTTTCCCCCAAACTGTTCCTGAAAA
The DNA here is from genome assembly GCA_013397975.1 of Machaerirhynchus nigripectus. NCBI lineage: Eukaryota > Metazoa > Chordata > Aves > Passeriformes > Dicruridae > Machaerirhynchus > Machaerirhynchus nigripectus. The sequence goes on from VZRQ01008543.1 coordinate 1,869,792, forward strand.
TACAAGCTAATTCTTAATGCACCCATTTGACAAGTACTGCATGACTGTTCTGGCAGGCTTACAGAACACTTACAAATGAAGAGGAAGGTGGGACTGGAAAGAAAGCTCATTAATTAGCATTTTTAGTATCTCAGATGCAAAGGACAGCGCAGACTTGTAAACAGCATTACTACAGTATCCCTAGTGCAAAACAAGATGTGGAAGAAAAAGGGGTAAGCTAGAAGATTCCTTCTGCACAAACGTTGTTAAGGGAATAAGCAGATGACAGCACACAAAAATCAAGTCAATCTACATTGTCTTATGAATGTTCACTCCACTCATTAAACATGAAAATTTAGGAGCTGTGTATGTTACAAACCAGGTTACAGCATAGCATTTGCCCTAAGCCTCACTCCAGGCACCTATATTAGTAGCAGAATGACATCTAGTTTCATCCCAAGCAGCCACATTGTTCCACCTGAGCCCAGGATGACTTACAGACCTTATCACCCTTTGCAAACCCAGTACTGGAACCCCTCCAGGGTTTGAGATTTTCTGCATGACACTGATCATTTGATGTTGCTGCAGGGACAGAAGAAATATACAGTAGCAGGCTTGGGCTAGTTATACCTCTGCCTGGCTTCTACAAGCAGGAGTGCTTTTTGGCTCTTGCATACAAATTTTCCCCTATAGCATTGTAAGCACAACGTTGTATTCCAACAGCTTGGGCACGAGACAAAATTGGGAGTAAAACACAGTTCTGTACAGACTTCACACTAGTTTTAGAGTTTTATCCTATTGAGGTGAATTGATTTTTTTCTGTAATTTATTAGGTAAATTAATTTTTGTTGTTATAAGAACTCCCTCATTGTTTTCAGTAAAAAAAATGAAATATTCCTGGATATGAGTAACTGACACTGAATATGATTCAGGCCCTTTCAAGGCATAAAAATATTTTACAGATATACTTAAACCCTTGTTGAATGTAGCATACCCCCTAACGTAAACATTAAAACTAAAGACTTAATACCTCTCTCACAACAACTTATCAGAAAAGGTAGTAGAGTAGCTACTGTTGACCTTTTGCTCTCAACATGTAAAAGATGAATTTTCACATTATTAAAACTAAGACCTATCAGCGTAACTGCTTCAGAGTGTCTATGTTGTGACCATAAATTTGCAACTGTAGTACTGCTCCAGGAGTTTATCTATGATGTTATATAGGTATAGAATATTGTATGGACACTGGGTGTTATGTCCATTATAAATCTCTATATACATAACTAATAATGTGTTATGCACACATGCTGCCAATGTCTATACAGCAGGTATACTCTTATAGAGATAAATACTATGAATAAAAATGGTCTCATACCTACTTGAAAGCTCCCACTCTGTCCTAAAGGCCTATTACCTAGTGTCAGATTAGACAGCAATGAGAAGTGAGATAATAAGGGTAAGATGGAAATGAAAAATAGCAAAAGACAGCACTGGAAGTCCTTTTGGTGTTTTATCACTCCAATTACTGAAAGTGTGAATATTTTTTAAAAGACTGTACAGTATGAAAAAAAATGCTAAATGTATGAACAGAAAATAACTGAATGTAATTTGGAAATCCTTCATAACATGTATATTTCATAGGCCTTCTTTCTGGAAATGAACAATCCTGTAGATTTTGCAATTATGGCATTAAAATGCATTCAAAAATTACCTCCAGCGTTCTTCACATTGTTACATATGGATAGGTCAACACATTCATAATAAGAGAAGTGGAAATTTGCTCAGAGAGTGTCTGATGAATGACCATAGTCTTCCACACAAAATCCAAGAAGAGAGTTGCATATGAACAAGAGGAAAAATGAACAAGCTTAGTGGCTTCATTATGGAGGATACAGCTTTGGTTATGCTGAAGCAGCGTCATCTAAAACAGATGTTCAGTACCAGAAAACTTCAATATTGAGATACTGGACACCAGAACAAAGATATCCTGAAGTCTCTACATGATGTCACAGAGAAAATTTACCAACACTTCTAACCTTTCACCAGTTGCAATCGCTAACACTAGGAAGGAAGACATCTGAATCAGGACTGGGCTGAGTTTTCCAGCAGTTCAAGTACAAAATTCCAAGCATCAAGCATCAAATTCTCTCAAATTCCATCTTACAACAGTTTAATTACACTGCGTTCTAAAGAAGTTTTTGATCCTGAAGTTTCTCACCAGAGGACCGTGCATGATCCTGTCGCCCTGAGTTTTGCAGTCTTTCTATGTTTGCATTCCTGTAGTAGAATTTCTCAGGCACTTTTCTGTAAACATCAGGCATGTTTACCTACCGGTCTTTATTATTATCATTCCTTTTTGTAAGGCGGAGAAATATGATAGACTTTGGTCTGACCAGTGTCATTGAGAGGTGGTAACCCCATCCTCCAATCCATGGTTGTCTCTAAAAAGATATATAACTGACTGAATAAAGAGGCCAGGCCTTCTTTGCCCTTCTTTGACCCTTCTTTGCTCTCTCTTTTGGCCCTGGCTCCTATCCTGACAGAACAGTGTCTGCGTGGTTCTTTTGTGTCTGAGTACGACATGATCCTAGTGTTGTAACAGATCTATTGTGACAGACATCATAGAACTCCTCCTTTGGGGACGTACTTGGACATTCCCACGTAAACCTGAACTTATACCAACCATTGAACTCTATGTTTTCTGGGCTTTCCCCACCCTGAAGGATCAGGACGGTGACCAGCGCTTTGACTAACAGACATCAATATTGCAACAATCAAGTCTTGTCACTGGATCTCCAGGTGGTGATATTTTTCTATTCTTATGCTTGCTTTCTCTCTCTTTCTTTCTTTCTTTTCCTTATACATTTTCTTAAGTGTTACTTTTAGGCTTTCATATTGCTGTATTTCTATAGATAATAACCAAAATGGCTACATACCTCATTTCCATTGCAACCAAGTTTTCTAAAATAAAACCACATATATATATATTTACAAACACTGATGATTCAGTTTTGTTTCACTCTAGTCTGCCCCAGGGGATTGATCTATTAACAAGACTTGAGTTACCCTCGCCTTCAAGGCCAGGCCATAACATGGGGAAACACGAGCAGTTCTCCACTTCTCTCACCTCTGAGGACATCGTCTCCAAAATAAGTGGCCCTCAGGCAGGGCACACATGCAGGGAAAAGATGAGTCAAACAATAAATATCAGAAATACAATCAGACCTGATGAAATGAAAATATCTAATTTGCGTTATCCATCTCCTGATCCAATTCTCTTTTTAACAAACACTAGAATTCTGATGGAGTTTATATATAAATTATTTAAAATACCTTGCTTAAAAATAGCATCTCTCTGAAACCTTCAGTTCTATTGTTTCAGGTGGGGTCTTTTAAGTTTTGTTTGTTTTTTAAAAACATAGCTTGCTCTATAGAACCTAATTTTTAACTGCTCTGATTTATTTGCCAAGGTTCTCTTTAGAATACAGTCTTCTACCCTTGGACACCTAGTGTGAGAGCTGGGAACCAGCTCCTCATTATACAGAACAAGCAAGACAAAATTTCACAAAGGGAAAAAAATTAGGAAACTGCAGTGGGAGAAGTAAACAGAAGCTGGTAGAAAAATATAATATACTTAGAATACACTGTTTGGGTCCAGAAAATTTAGACATTTCTCTCAGAACCTATAGAAGCCACATAAGAAAGGGAAAATTGCTAATATTTATAAATTACATATGATATGAAATAATGTACATTCTATTATTTACACCAATTAAATTAATATACTACTATTTTACTATAGTGTTGGTTTGTTTTTTAAATTGAAGATATTTTTAAACACTAGCTTGTTTTTTTGATCCTTAGGTTCTTACGTACATAAAAAAAAATTATCAGCTTTAAAGTAACACTTATCACTCTTATAAAGGTGAGAAGAGAAACATGAGAAGCAAAAATAAGCTTTTAAAAATATCTTTACATTTTCTGTTTTTCATAAGCCAACAAATTAAGGGAGTAGAGAAAAAAAATTGTAGGGAGATAATAAAGACCTCACAATATAAGTATGTAAAATTTAATTTAATTCTTAGGATAAATTTTTTGGTTTTTTCCAAATAGAAATCAAACTATTTTTTTTTTCAAAATTATCCCTTGCATATACTGTCCTATGAAACTGCAAAATGCATTCCAGAAAATGTTTAAAATAATTTTAATTTTGGAGGTCTGGATACTTAAGACACTACGTTGCATACAAAAAAATACTGTGTTTCATAATAAAAGAATATTACTAGAGGGACAGTTCGAGTTGTTATGGTAAAAGGGTCTGTGAAAAGGGTAAATGAGCTTACAAAATTTTTAGGTATTTTTCTCTGTAGAATTTTTTACGTTCAGTTTTCCCATTAAAATTCTTTTGAACTGATTCTGAGGATAAACTATGGAACAAAAGAACTATGAAGAGATAGAGTGATCATTAGTGTTCTGAAATATAAACACCTATTTTGCTTACACTCTTTGTATGTTAACAGAAGTGTAAAATTCACATACTCTGAAAGAAAAGGGAGAAAAAGCTCAGTAGATTAGCCAGATGCCCATTTCATTCTAATTTTAAAATTTCCCTTAAAAAAAAAAAAAAAAGAAAAAATGATCAGTCTCAGGCAGTTGAAACAGTGCTTTGACTAACAGCAGTTTTTAGGGCTCATCAGAATTAGCAACTTGGTTGAATCATATTGTCCTGCAAGCTAAATGTAGTGTTGTGTAAATACAGGAGACAAGGCCTGGGACAACTGGATTCCCATCTGCCCAGCGCAGTCACCCTTTGACAGACTGGCTGCCGATGCTTGCCCACACCAAGCCTGGGTAGAACCACACCTGCAAGGGCTACCAGGATGGTGTGGAAGCAGGCACTGGCAGGATGAGAGAGGGAAGTCGTGGGCTTCTGGACCACACAGGGGTGAGGTTCAGAGTAGTCTAACTGTTGTCTTTTGTCACTGTTTCAACAAAGAGAGAGCAGCTGGACGACAAGACATTGACACTTTTGATTCACTGACTGCTTTGTGTTCCTAACCTGATCTCTTGTGTTGCTGACCAGTGTGAAATAGGCTTTATTAATGTTGAATATATAGTGCTCTGCCAAAAAGAGCAACTCTATTCCTTACTTTGTTGGGTCTCAGCAATGGTTCAATCGACTTTTTGAGCTTCCCAGCAAAATAATTTCCATGCTGTAAGTCAATCTGCCAGACACCAAGTGGAAATAAATCATACTTATGACCCTGAAGCAATAAAACTTCCTGTGACTGTCCAAAAATGCATGAGAAAAGAGAAATGGTAGAAACACTCTGGTTTACACAGTGCAGATTTTCAATTGATGGTCACGTATTTTGATCTAAGATCATAACTTATTCTGACTAACATTATGATGTAACCCATCTGGGGCACTTTCAGAGTGGGGAATTTGGTCAAAACATGGGAGAGCAATGGAATATTTTGCTGAAGATATGCATTAAATTTTACCTCTATTATTTTATTATTCTATAGATTTAAAAAAAAATTCTAATTTAGTTTCTAATTCAAATTTGCAGAAAAAGAAATTTGGAGGAACAAGGAATCACTTCTAATTATTGGGCTACTTGTGAGATCTAGGATATTTTTATATAGCTAATTTTTGTTGGGAAAAACAGGCACTCCAGAAACCAGAGTTTTTGATTATTAAGAGTCCAAAAACTGGGTCTGAGCTGTATTTGCAAATCTGGAGAAAGCTATAAATACATATTCTGGCACCTCATCCGAAGCTAAGGAAATTATGGATTAAATGCACTCCTTATGAAAACCCAGAACCTTAGCTCCATGAAGTAACTTCATGTGGGACTAGAGAATACTTTGAGATGAGAGATCGTATTAAATACTTCTCTGTAGTTAGTGCAGTATTTGAAGTATCACCTAGTAAAGTCTCAGACTACTCCAGACACCTCCACTGGTGGGCCATTAGCAAACTGGAAAACCTCCTTTAATTTGGGGATGCTACCAGAATAACAGACGCCAAACATAATTTCTGGATGTACAAAGAGGAAATTCGGTAGACTCATGCATCCAGTATTGATGCACCTACAATGGGTGTTTCCAGTAGAAAGTAACCTTAATTCCATCACTTGAAATACTAGTAATTTGAAACAAACAAAAAAAAAAACCCCAAATATTTTTTTAAAAAACAGGTAACCAATTTGTATTAACAAAGGATGAATAAAAAAAAAAAAAATCCAACATGTTATATCTTTTCCATCTCAATTATTCACAATTCTATGCAGCTGCTATGTGAAGTGTTTAAAAAGTAAACTCTATTTAAATATTCCAAAGTAAAATATTTATTCTGTGTGCAAAACTCCTTTTATAGAATAGCAGAAAGTTTCATTATGTAATCTCAGCGATTGTGTGTTCCACTGTATGTGGCAAGAAATGCTGCTATTTATAAAGCCTGTAATAATACTTTATAATTAATACTACAAATAATTAATTTTACTTTTCTGTTTGTAAAGTGTGTGCAGGTAGGAGTGTCTGCAGAGACATAAGCTTTAAAGAACATTTATAGCTTTCTGTAAACAGAGCAGTCTCAGAAAATAAGTGCCTGTTATTGCTGAATTAATTTTTTAAAAGTGGAATATTTGGAGAGCAGTAGGTATATCCATAATGCATGGAAAAATAAGTACATTCAGTTATAGATCAGAATAGGCAGCAGTTACAGATCTAGCTTTTTTTGGTTTAATACCAGAATATTCCTGCAGATGAATTTGCTGTATACCTAGAATTTAACAAAATAGTTTCAGAGATGAAACAGTTTTCAACTTGCCCAGAAATGCATGGCTGGAGCCCTTACATAATTCTCTTTTTCAAGATGGCTGTATTCATTATTCCTTTACTGGAGTGAAGCTGCTCCAGAGCAGAGGATGGTCTTAAGACCATTTGTCATGATCCAAGGCTCATTCACCCCTATGGAAAATATTTCAGTATCTTTTAGAGAGACTTAAAATTAAAAGGGTAAGTTTTAGGAGTATGATGCTGTGAGACAGCGTAAATTCTCTTGCATGATACAAAAACAGCAAGAATTTTATCTAGGAAGAATTGTGGCAATATTCATTGGAGTACCACTTTTTACATAAGCAGAAATATGAAATTAAAGCAGGAGTTCTCTTGGACACATTCTTTTTCTGCTTGTTTTTGTTATTTATTGACCAAATTCAATAAAAATTCTACTGAAAAATAGGCATCTAGAACCAGATCATAAAATAGCAATTAAGGTACTAACATTATTTTTCTATTGGCAAAAATGGTAAATTATACCTCTTTTTAAATTTTTTTATTCATTACTTTCTGAAAATATTCTTCATACTGTATATTTTATTCTTCCATATGATAGGCCATTGTAATCTCTTCCGTAAATTGCATACTCCACTGATTAATGTTCAGTATATTTGAACCAAATCACAGTCATGATAGAGCTCTCCTGAAAAAACTATACATATGTGTGTAAATAAGGCAAAGACCCCATCTACATGGGAATCAAAGGCTTTCTATGTAAAGAAGTTAGATATAAGTAAGATTATATTTAATTTTCTTCAGCTCCTGAGATAATCTATGAACTAGTCTGCTATGTGCTGTGCAGCTAAGTATTCAGATTATTTAGGATCTCTATTATTCCTTTCCTGGTCTATTTTTATGTATACACAGAGTACTTTGTCTCAAACGTGCAAATATATGCAGTGCTATTTTACTGCTCTGAAACCTCTGTTTATATATTCCAAGCTAGCTGGAACTTTTTCAAGGACCTCCGTTATCTTAGACATTTTGAGAATATTTTGAAAGCTTGAATAAATTGCCTAACCACCAAATGCCTAGGGCAGCTAGGCAGTGTCTGAAGACCTAGTGAATTGAGTGACTCTTAAATTAGACATTTGCATGGATATTTTTAATTAATCACCATATAAAATGTAATTAGCATGCACCAGTTATCGTTTGAATAGCAGTTGGCAATTTTTTTATTGTGTAAATTCTTCATAGAGCACAGAGTTCAGGAGAAAAGAGGGAATCCCAGAGGCTGATGTCAGGAATCATCAGGGGTGATTTAGTTGGCTGTCGCCCAGCATATAACATGCAGTTTATTTCAGTCTTTATTGGTCAGGGGTTTTTTAACTTAGACACAACTATCCACGCTTGTTATATCTTCCCTTTATTTTGGAACAGCAACGTTCTTGACAAAAATAAATAACTGTAAGACTTGCAGAGAACCTCATTCTCGAACGCTGCATAGTTGGATGCTGACTGTAAAGGCAGCATGCAGTACTGGTGAAGGGCCCCTACTGTCTTCGATGAAAATTTGTTTGTGCCAATATGAATGAAAATGCCTAACACTGCTTTAAAGGGGATTGAAGAACACACAAGAAGAGCTATAAGGCAGGGAGCATCCCTAGATGACCTGGGAAGCCAATTTCTTCCTGTCTGGACGCAGTCAGCCCTTAGCTAGGATTTAAAGGTACAGATCCTTCCTAAGAAACAAAGGAGTCAACATCAAAAGCTGGTGCACACCTCCAGCATCTCCTAAGACAGCAGCTCTCACTGCCATGGTGCCCAGAGCTGGTAAGGACCTTCAGAATCATACAGATGCACTTTCAAAGACCACACAGAGAACATTATCTGTGCATGCTTGAACAAGCCCATCCCCTACAGTTACAAGGGATGGTCGTCTAGTCCTGCAGCACACTGATTGTCTGGGCTCATTAACATCCGTCCCTGATGACATGTCTCAAAAAGGCACTTTGTACTTGCCTGGAACTGGTAAAGTCTGGAATAATGCAAAGTGATTTCTGACAAATGCAAAGTGGTTTCTGACAGACTGTGTTCCCTTTCCAGCTACCTCTGTAGATATACAGATAAGACCACACTTAACATCTACAGGCTCAGTCTTATACTCTGGCCAAGACAGATTACTGCAACAGAACAAAGTGAAAAATATCTTGGGATTTTGCTTTCCTTCAGCTACGTACACAAATCTATTAAAGGTGACTTGAGCACTAATTTTAAGTTGATCATGTTTTCAGAGAGCAGCTAGAGCAAATGAACTCAAAAAAATCAAGATAAGCTGACAGCATTCCCTTGCACCGAGGACCTTTTTCTCTGTGAGTCACACAGCAGCAGACGGACTGCATCCTTCATGCCATGTGTGCACTGCACACAAGAGGGTGCTCCTAAAATTTCATTTCCAATAGAAAGAATTTTATCTTTAGAAAAGATCTGAAGAATCACCTGATTTGAGAATGAGTTAATTACTACATTGCATTTCAACACTGTCCAAATTCTAGAAATAAGCTGAAAAAGGTTTTTGAAAGCCTTTTTAAACCCAACTCAGTCTATTCTTCACTGCACCCAAGCAATACAGAATTATTACTCTTTTGGGTTTATACAACTCCTACTTAAGCTTCAGAATCTTGATTCAAAATAAGACTTCAACATCTGAAGCACAACTTAGAAAGCAGATAGAGACTTATTTCAGAATTTATAGCTCTAGAAGTCCCTGTTTATCTACCTCAGCACACTTAGAACACTTCAAATTGTCCTTGCTGCCTCCACTTCTTTATCTCAATAGGTTCTCAAGAGCCAAAAGTTTTTCTTCAGTGTATTTCCACAAAAACCTCATTCCTGACAGTCCTGAGCAGACAGATCATACGACCTTCCTCCTAAACCTAATACCATATAAAAAAATGTTGGGGTTTTTTTCCTGCCCCTGTGATTCTTACCACTTGAAAGTGTTCATAGAATGTCTTCAGAATAAAGCTACCAATACAGTCAAGTTACTAGAGGTGTCTTAATTCTTCTAAAAATTTCTTGGAAAAATATTATCAAGAACTTTCATGTATTAACTCAGTTGTTAGAGCATCTAAAAATAGAGCAACCAAAAAACCCATGTACAACTTTGGAAGAAAAAGAAAAAAATGACTTACCTGTAAAGGGAATCTCTAGGTGGCAAGACCATTTATATATTTTCATGGAACATTAACTGGGTAAGATATGTAAAATACTACACTCTAGACTTCTCACAGTAATCAGCTACAATTGATATCATAGAACTGCAATTACTGGGTTGTTTGGTTCATCTCTCTCCCTTTCCCTGTCTTTAATGTTTCTTTTTAAAAGAAAATTGTCAACAAAATGCTCCACATCAGAGTTCCAAAGTACAGAAAATTAAAACTTTGAGCCTAGTCTGGTAGGTAAGTCTGATAGGTATGCTCTGGAGAGGGAATGGATATAATATACATCTCTGTACTGAAAAGTGCCTCTCAGGTTTCTGTTTCCACTCAGGAGATCAATGACTTAAAGGCAAGGCACTAACAGTATTTTGTAGCAATACATAACTCTCTTTTTCGATTTAGCCCTAGTCGTTTAAAAGTTTGTTATATTCACAACCATACAAATTAAAAATAAAATCCCTCCATAATAATATCTAGCTAAATCAAATAGAATAAATCAAATAGTCTAACCTTGAAAACTGCTTGCTCCTAATCACCCTGTACCCAGGAGACTCACATACACAAAGCATCATGCTCCAAGCAGGAGAGAATGACTAATGCCTCACCCTAAGCTTGCTTTTGGGAACTGTTTTCCCTGAACCTGCACCCTTCCAGCAGGGAAGTGCTTCAGACTAACCTTTTCCATTTCCCTATTTTTGCCCAGTGGGAGTGTTTCCCAATTTTTTTCCAGCAAACGCTCCTCAGCTTTTCATGAGCTGGGCATTTGAGAGTACAACATAGATATTATCCTAATAAAAATGGCATTTTTTGCTACTTCAGTAGGTGCTAATAAAACTCCTTTTCCCCCTTTTAACATACTATTTGTTTTAAGCTGCCTATATGCTTGCAAGATTGCTTAGATTGCTGTAAATTGATCCACCTGACATAATTCTTTGTGGTGTGGGTAGCCAGGATAAAGAGAAGGCCGGGTTAATTACGAAGAAGATGTGTTAATTAGGTAATTAACACATCACACTTCTCTGTATCAGGTAGAAAGGAAGAGAAGGATGACTGGGGAGTTGAGTGAAGTCATAGTAGAGATTGGTTTATGCAGCACAGAGAGCAGGGACTAGCTTTGATGAGACACCACAGCTGTGTGTAATGCACTCTGTCAAAACCTAAATCTCTAGTAGAATGCATGAATTAGTTCATTCATTCACTGTCTTGAGAATGCAAGGAGTAGAAGTCGGACTAACTTAGCCAGGAGTTTGCCTCAGTTTCTACAAGCCTGGATGAGTCTGGCCCTTTCCTGAACGGCAGAGCAGAGGACCTCACTGGGGTCTACACAGAAGAAAGTTCTACTTTAAATTCTCCCTGTCTACATATTACAGTGAGCAGGAATGTAGGGAGGAATAACCTTAAAGAAATGTAATCAATTACCCCCAGAGAGATGAATGCTTTGCTGCTATCAAAGACCTCTATCTTATGGGGTTTTAGCTTTTATTATGGTTTAGTAAGGTCTTGGTTCTCATATATTTTGACATTTGTCTCTGAGTAGAAAGTCAGTTTAGATCCAACATACTTGTAAGAAATGTACCTGGTAAGTGATGATTAGTTTGATCCACCCCCTCCAAACTATCCATGAGTTTCTGTGGCTTCATGCTCACATTCCCTCAACAAACCAAGGTACACGAAAAAATATAACCAGCAAAAAATATGAGGTTTGAATGGAATTAAGGCATTTAGGGCACTTGTTGAGCATGTGAGTTTTAATTTCATGTCACTCTTTTCCAGGCAAAGAAGACAACAATTTAAAGAACTCTGTTGTGTAATTTGAAATATTTGTAATCTACCTGATTGAATTTATTAATGCCATTTAACCTCTAAAATACATAATGCTGTCTGTCACTCATACTGCTGTCAAGAGATGCACAATCACTTTCAGGCAATGAGGGTGAGGGTCTCAGCTGTCTTGTTCAGGAACACCGACCTTTTCTGAAATAGGGGGAGAAAATAAAACTGCATATTAAAATCCCCCATTCTAAAATGATAATTTGCCTTTTTGGTAATTCATCCACTCTCTTCTTGCCAGTCTTCTAACTAAATGAATTGCTATTCAACATGTTTGTTTTTTCCCTGTTTTAGGAATTATTTTGCTTATGAATTTCAAAGTGACTATTTTGTGCCATACCTCTGCAAAAAAAAATCTGTTATTAATAGGCTTGCCACTAAGCCAAAGTGACTTCAGGTATTTTTTTCTTCTTCAGTCTTACTCTGGGTCTTAATGTGTCTATAATTTCTCAGTTTCTCTAATACCAGCATCTATTATAGTCATTGAAATTCCCAATTTGCCCTAAAAGTTTCTGCAAGCATTGAAACACATTTGGTTGCTGTTGCCCTATAAATTAGCAATGTCAAATTCATCTCACTCTAATGATACAACTGTGTCCAATCATTCTTTTATTACTTTGGGTCTTTCTTCACTCTTAGGTTGTGATGGTAGAACAATCATACTTGTCTGCAAACATAATTTCATGCCCATCAAACAATGTTCTACATTATGAGCTTTACTTATGAAACCAGAACTAGGGAAGAAATTGTAAGGTCTCAGCACAGGCTTGACTCTGTCAGAATGATTAAAATTTCTGAAATATAAAAAAATTGCATTTATATGTGCAGTGCCATACTTCTCAAACTTTTGCAGTGTATGTTTACACTTGGTCTCTTTTATGAGACTCAAAAATGCTAAGTACATAGAGTGTATCAAAACCCACTTGGTTTCTTGTAAGTAGCATGCTCGCCACCTGTGCATATTGAAGATTTGCTGTAGTTTAGGTTGGGGTTTTTTTCCCTATTTCTTCAATTTTATCTCTAATGGATTCCTTTCCCTATTATCTTCTTTCACTCAAGTCACTTTCTTAGTATTTCATACTGCTGTCTCTGTGTCATGCTCAGGACTTGTGGTTTATCTTTTTCATTTCAGCAAAGTAGTTCCAGTGCCTCTGGAAAATGTAGCATGGATTTATACAGAGGTCCTTTTCAGATACCAAATCTTTGAAGCTAAAGCCATTAGATATTCAGTTTTGAATTCCACAGCCCTAAGCAAGTTCATAGTTCTAGACCTGTATAAAACAAAAAGAATGTTATTTCTGCTACTGGATAGATAAGGTGTAAATCTGTGGTCATGATTTAAAAGATGTAAATCTATTTGCACCCTAACTTCCCTACACTAACATACTAAATGATGAACTGGGCATCATGAATAATTATCCTATGTTGGCCTTTAGGAGTATTACTTTCACTTAGCTGTTAAAAATTATGTCAACTTTTCTAGTTTTATGTCTAGTTTACTTCCAGTTTTCATGAGCATACCTTTTCCAGGACAAAATCTATGGCTTATCTTCAAGACTGTTTAGCAGCTCCAGGAATAATTAAATCCACGGATTTTCACAGCTCTGTTACTACCTGGATGCCTACTTAGTTATAGAAACAGCAAGGTATTACCTACTGTTTTACTCTACAGCTTTTAGGTTTAACTACCTAATTACATGATCTTGTTTGTTAGTTTGAGTTTCGTCTTTGTTACTGACAATATGGATAACATACAGATTTGGAAGCCAAGCCTCCTGTCAATTAAGTAACAGTTTGTTGAGTTACATTAGATAAACAATAGTCTTACATAAATTATGCCAAAAAGCCCCAGCATTGTACTTGCATCATGATCCATTAATATTGCACATATTAACTAATCTATGTCAATGGTAAGTATTCCTATAACAAGATACAGTGTAGCAGCTGTTAATCCAAAAGACAATGAACACCAAATATTTCAACAGAAACACAGCAAAAAAGCAACAGTAGAAGGCTGAAAGGAGGTGAGAAGCAGCAGCAAAAAGGAAAGACTGAGAAGGACAGAAAAGAAGACATATGAGAGCAGAAATAAGTGGAAGCAATAAGGGAATAGCATATCATAAAAGATTTTATAAAAGGTGAAACAAAATTGGTCCAAGTTGTCGTATCAAACTGACATTCTTTTCTCTGTGTAAAGGTAATGTACCAATTTTTTTTGCTACATTTACTGATTAGTAGAGGCTCAAAATTCTTTCAAAGAATAGATGAGTTTTAGAAATGAGATATGGCCTTAATTGTAGGCTTTATGAAGTAGATGGGAATTGTTGAATACATATCCAACCTCAGGAGACACATTAACTACAGCAAACAGGTGAAATGTGATCTGAAATGGAGAAGTTTGCAGGAACAGAAAGCAGGTGAATGAAACTATGGAAAGCTGGTATGTGTTGTTCAGTGCTTTTAAGACTTGACTTTCAAAATCAGATTTTCAGTTTCATTTAGAGTCAAAATAAATAGGATTGAACAATTTTCTTACTTTTCAATAGAGCAGCACTGTCATCATAAGAACATAGCATCAAAGAATATGCTGAGTTGGAAGGGACCCTCACGGATCACTGAGTCCATCTGCCAGTCCTGCACAGGGCCACACTAAGAGTCACACCATGTGCCTGAGACGATTGTCCAAACATTTGAACTCTGTCAGGCTTGGTGCTGTGACGACTTCCCTGGGGAGCTTGTTCCAGTGCCCAACTGGGTGAAAAACCTTTTCCTGATATCAAACTAAACCTTCCCTGACTCAGCATTACACCATTCCCTTGGGTCCTGTCACTGGTCACCACACAGCAGAGATCAGTGTCTGCCCCTCCTCTTCCCCTCACAAGGAAGTTGTAACTGCAACAAGGTCTCCCCTCAGTCTCCTCCAGGCTGAACAGACCAACTGACCTCAGCGTCTCCTTTTACAGCTTCAACTCTACGCCCTTCACCATCTTCACTGTCCCCTATGAACTCTCTCTAATAGCTTTATATCTTTCTTATATTGTGGCACCCAAAACGGCACACAGGACTCGAGGTGAGGCTGCACCAGCACAGAGCATGGCAGGACAATCACGTCCCTCAACCAGCTGGTAATGCTGTGTCTGATACATTCTAAATTTCACAGTGGTTTCCTGATATTTTCAGTATTCACACAGAAACTCAGATTCTTTTGGAAAATTCTTTTGCAACAGTTTTTGCTGATACTGACTTCCTTTTGCAAGAAAAGTGTTTCACATTTCTTGAAGTAAGATCATTTGTGTGACAGGTGTTCAATCAGAAAAGCTAGAACCATATTATCTCACTGTGTATACCTTTTACTTGTATTTTACATAAGGAAAACAAGGAATGAAAGCAAGAAAATAACATTCTCATTTCACAGGGAAGACCTCTGAAGAACAATCTAGGTTCAAACTCTCCAAATAATTATCCTTTATTAGCCAAAGTTTTTTCCAATAAATGAACACCAAAGTATGCTCACGGTAATGGAGAGAGTTATAGCACCTTGCTGTGGGAACTGTCCCGGTGCATTAATTAAGAAGAACCTTGCTTCTACAAACAATTTTGATTTGTATTTCTAAACACGCTTTTAATAGAAGCTATTCGTTTCACTGACAACAATCAGAAGCCCAGTGCAAAGATCTTGAAGTGCAGGTGCGCAGCGACATTTTATTACTGACACTTCGATAGCACTGTGTGTTATTTGCTGCAGCATGTTTTAAACAGGGAATTATAAACTGTAGTTTCTGTTAACTGATATTGTCTCTAGTTAAAAAAACTACTTTTGAAGTGAAGCAATGGGCACAATCCTGCTTTCACTGAATTTAGAGGTTGTTCCTCTCCTGTACCATCTTTCCACCATATACTGCTCTGAAACATGATAAAAACCTAGGAAACACTGAGCCACGAACATGCTGTGAAAGATGTCCTTTAAGCTGTGGTGCCGGAAACATTTTTGGGCCATGTCTTAAGTGTGTCTCTATTAGGCAAAACTGGTGATCCTGTGCAAAACTTTCCCTGCTGTTCTTCAAACTCAACACTGGCAAGAAGGTCTGCTTTTTGACAGTTCAGTGATGCTAATGTGTCTGCTTTCTCTAGCCTCACTGAACAGTGACGACATAATGGATTTCATTCAGGCTTATACAAAGAGTAGTGCACACATGGAAAGTGAATGCCATGTCCTAGATTTTGAGAAGTTTGCTTAGCTTGTCTCATCTTGTTTGTGATGCACATTTTCTGCAATTAAATGGCATTGGTTAGATACCATAAAATAGTGAAAAATAAGCTCTTGTTGATGCTTCTGTGGAAAAGCATGTAATTGGATAGGTATTTGAAATTTAGATTTATAGATGTCTTTAACATGGCATGTCATTGCCAAATAAGGATAGCAAAACCCCAAGTTAACTGTTGGTGTAATCTGTATTGACTTACCAGGTTGATTTATAGACACATTCCATTTCCATCCAGTCAAAAGCCATAATAGTGCACCAATCATCAACTGACAGATTTGCCTAAGGACAGGGGATTTACAGAAATGGACATAGGTCAGTGTCTAATATCTTGTATATTATGTAAGTGGTACATGAACTTAGATTAAACAAAAGATTTTAACATACAAGCACTTCTCACTTAAATATGCATGCTCTTCTGGGGTAATTTCTGTAGTTTTTCTCAATGTATTACTTATTTGTATTTAAAAAAACCCAAACAAACAAAAGAAAATGAATATTCAATAAGTATGCTTGAAGGGTGATAAAGACATCTCAAATAAAACTTTGAAAGCCTTCAGGGAGATGGTAGCTCAAAACAATCACTCACAGCAAAATGATTCCTGTATATAAGTCACATAAAACCATGGGGAAAAAAATAAAAATCAGTATATAAATGATAATTATTCTATTGATGAATTACTGTTTTGTATACCATATGACACCAATCTTTTCTTGTCAAATACAAAACATTTGTGATGTATTCCAGGGTTTTTTAATTATAATAAGTATCTGCTTTTGATTGGATGCCTAAAGCCCTTAAGGACGTCTGATAGTTATGTCACTGGCTGTTGCACAGACACCCCTTTTTGTATGGGATGCCAGAAATTTAGGAACTCTAATTTTTGATTTTTAGAATTTTCATTTTTGTTTTGACTGCTCAAAGAACTCCAAGCCTGAGATTTTAAAAAACAAATATAGATAAGTTAAGCCATTTCTTCCTCCCTTTAGAGAGTGTATAAAACTTGTTTATCTCTTGGGAAGAGTATAAAAGCATATGTGAAGCTAGAGAAAACCCCATGTGATTAGTTATTTTCCAGAGGTTTCCAACAGTATTTTGCAAACCTGCGGAGAATCATTCCTTCAGGACTTCTTGCTATCCTAGTCAGTTAGGTTTAATTCTCCAAAGCTGTGCTAATTTTAATTCCTTCAACAGATACTGAAATGTATGTTCCCAGAGACTGAAAAGCTATTTGGAAGTATTAATGGCTAGGCAGTAGGTTATTCAGCTCTTTCAGTATTAACAGATACGGATGTTTTAAAAAATTTTGCAGAACAGTTGTGATAATGTAAATATATTTGTATTTGGTATTATAATGCTAATATAAAAGCAGCAATTTTTACTCTATTAACAGAAGTTGTACTAGCAGTCAAGGTCTTTTAGTTTTGACTCTCCTCTGGAGTTATCTATTATCTAAAAGTAAACTAAATGTTGGTATTAGAGGACTAGCTGGATTAACACAGCTGAATTTACAGTTCATAACCGATTTCAGTGCTTTGTGATTGTCATTTTCTCCTCAAGGTTGGCACAGCTATCTGTGTGCTATTGAACAAACACTAAGCACTTGATTAACACATAAGATTTTTCAAAGCCATCTCTAAATTTTACCTTTCAAAATGAGGTTTTCCTAACTGGATTTCTGATCTGAGTGTAAGTGACCAGCCTTTCCGAAAAGAAAAATGAAGAATTTTGACCTTAGTGATACAATACCTGAACTACATGGAAGTGAAATATAGAAGGAAAGGTCAAACTTAGACACCATCAAAGCTATCCACACTGGACAGGTGGGATGTGTAGTGGTTCATTTCAGGTTCCTGGTCCCCCGGATGCTCCCACTGACAGTGGGGTCACACTTTGGGATTCCTTTCTCCCAGCAAGCAGAATATCATAAGGCAGGAGTGGAGTCATGTGCCACCACCCAGAGGAGTGGAATGCAGCTGAGAGGTCACATGCACCAGAGAACTTGTAGGTTTGGAATGGTTTTCCTCTTGCTCACAAGTGTTAACCTGAGCTGAGAGAGGTTTTTCCTCTGCTCAAACCCCTGAAATAGGATGCTTAAGTAAGGTTTCACTGTAGCAACAAGGAATTTAGAAAAATCACTAATCTTCCTTATATATACATCCAGATTTTCTGGTAGATTGGAGTGCAATTATGGAGTTTGAGTTCAGGCCCCAGCTTGGTATTAGCTATGCACTAACATAAGATGGACCTGGATTTATGTAAAGAAGAGCTGCTTTTAGTTGACATATTCAGTGCTTACATATGTAAAAGAAATACAGCCACAATCCCGTGCAAGACATACCTGATGCCATTTTACAGCAGATGATGACAAGACTTGGTTCAGTTGTGATACTAAACAAGAGTGAAAGAGAAATTTGAGAGATGAGGGTGACCATATAAATGACAATTTTTGGAAGATGCTTTGCCCTAATGTAATAATTTCCAACCAACGAAAAGCATGAGGCAATAAAAGGCAATGCTCAGAACAAAATTTATCCAAAACCTCCCAGGTACTCACCACATCCTGTTATGCTAAATGTACCTGTATTTTTTCATGGCCTATATGATGTTAATAAAAAGAATGTTTTTATTTTAACGATGCACTGAAAAATGGAGTTTGAAATTATGTAAGTAGTTATATGTTATTAGGGGGAATTCTAAATAATTAAAGGATTGTGGTGTGATCTATGAAGAGTTACAGACTAATATTTTATTCCATAATTCCTTCTCTGTCTTCAGATGATCACAAAATGCCGTGAAGGAGCTGGTGATAAAACGTATTTGTGCTAACACTGCTTCTCACATGATGGTTTACTGAGGCTTAGAAATCGACAGAGACTCGTGAACATGTGGTGTAAAAAGGAACAGCCATATATTTTTACTCCATGGAATTCCAGTTTTAAATCCAAACTACAAAAAGCACTTAATTAAGTTATCAGCCCACAGTCCATGAATCCTCCATGAGAAAATAAGAGCAAATAACACCTGCTCAGAAAGACCTCAGCTAAGAAAACCACATGCAGCATTTTCTAGGGGAGAAACTAGTTGGGCAAGAGATTCCATTGCCTTTCTAAGATTTGCAAAAGCTGTACTAGAGCTTGGGATTCAGCCCCCAAATATCTGCCTGCATGTGCCAAACCTTTAACATGGCAGTATAAAAAACCTGAAATTAATTTTATATTGTTATTGCATCAAATGACCCCATGCCAGGTCAGTGCAAATAAGGAAAAGCTTGGCTGGTCTTAGCCTAGGAAAATATAAAGTATGTCAGATGGATGTCTCTCAAGTGTGTGATAAAAATGCATGTTCGCTCCCCGCAGCAGTATGGTATCTGACCTAAGAGCATTAGAGAAGAGAGACCATATTGAATGCTTTCACTTCCCCATAAAATGCTGATCGTGATAGTTCAGACATGCCAGATGGAAGTAGTAGTGATAAATGGTGTTGATGCCTCAGGAGAAATGAGCTAGTAAAGTTATATTATGTTCAGCTGGGATTTTAAACATGTAATATAGTTAAAACTGTTACTCTCCTGCAAAATCATACTCCTCATATTTCAGTGCCATATCATACATGGGAGAAAAAATTCCTGCCACCATTTATTACTATTAAAAGCAGATTTTCCACATCACAACAAAACATCTCTACACACAGCACACATAATACTTTTTAATACATATAAATGTATGTATGAAATTATGAATGACAAGTATAGGAAAATCCAACGTCATTCCTCCTTTATTCCTTATGTATAGCAATATATATCTGAGAACAGTGAGATAACACAACTCTAAATTAGATAAGACTAACCTCACATTTCTAACAGGTCCTTTGTTCTTTTCTAAAATTAATTAGGAATTCTGTACTAAACTCTGTCACATGTGATAGGGGTACAAGGCTGGTTTTAATTCCCAGTTTGACCTGGATAGAATTTTAACTCCAACTAGAAGATGTTTTAAGAAGTTTTACTTATCTAGACATAATTTATGTCTTCTCCAGAGGCAAGTCTATGGAATGTTCTCTTTCGATGTCAGAGGATTTTAGAGGGAGAAGGTAGTTGTTCTGTACCCTGTAAGTCAGTGCGTTTCCACAAAATCTAAGGACTCAGAAGACTGGAGGTAATTTGCCAAAGCATCCCATCCCTTGGTTGTATTCCAAGAACTTAGGTACTAGTGATATGTCTGCATGCATTCCTTTTTTTCTAAATTGTCTTCCATAAGCGACACTCTCTTAATCTCCCATCACAGAGAGCTGAAGCACTAGAGAAAAGAAAGGAAGTTAAAACCAGTAGAGTTGTTAAGAGAGGTATTGTTCAGTTGTTCATTTTAGACTAATAGTCAGAAACAGCTTTTCCTCAACATCACCTTTTCCTTTTGTTCACATCTGGAGCTACCATTTCTTTTCCTGTGCCTGGGTTAAGAACGTGCTGCAAAAGCACATGATAAATTTGTTCTTGGAGAGGAGGCAGAGTGCTTAGAGGGAGAATGTTATATCCAAGTTGGTGAGGAGCAACTGCACCTCTCTACAAATTAGAGTGTTGTTGATGCAAAGGAAAAAAACACATCCAGCCAATACATACTTAAGCATACTGTGCATACTCACTATTCATTCTAAAACAGAAAAAAATTTAATAGATTTTATAACCTATATTATCTGTAAATCCTTGAAGAACAGAGGTGCAACAAGAACTCTGATTTGCCATGCTTTTTGTGTATATCGCTCAAACTTTTTGTCCTTTGGCAACTTGAAATTTAATTTCCTTTGACTATTTTTATTTAACTTTAATAATTAAAAAGCAGTCAAATTTAGAAGAAGAAATATTACAGAGGTATATAAGAAATAAGACAGTGAAAAAGTCTATCACGTAAAGATTAATTTGTCCAATTTCAAAATGTATATTGCAATATTTTACACCTGACAGGTGATCATGGGTAGATAGTCATTACAATTTATCACAGCAGGAAGTTGTTAAAATGACAGTATGGGCAGGTATAAAATTATATGAAGGAGAAGTTATAGAAGATAATTTTGAGACTCTAGCAACTTGTCCTTTTAAAGTTTCAATCACCAAAAGAGCATAATTCAAAATCTAATTACAATTTTAAAAGACAGAGTTGGAATCAGAATTTCCTGTTGAGGTGGAAAAAATTTATACAGGAAAATACCTGTTGTTACTTCCTCCTATTAATCAAAATTTATGCTTTGTTACACAGGAATTGTGTAAGAGTTTTTTGCTTCTCCTTGTTTTGAATTTATTAGCTGCTATTCCAAGAATGAGAGAATGGGTGTCCAAGCCCAATTTATGCCTTTGCAAATTTCTCTCTGTCTCCACTTTTGCAACCCTATCATTTATCAACAGCAGCCACATGTTATTTTTGAGTGGAAAAGGAATGTTCTTTGGCACTGATCAGCCTTGAGTGAAGTTTTATAGCAGTCTTATAAATTTCTCAATAGCAGGGTTTATAATGAAATTGCATAAAGTACTCTGACCTAGTCTGCTAGTTGGCACACCAGACACTGCTGAATGGGGTCCTTGTTATGAACTAACAAAAGGAGCTTGAAATTTTTCTTCCCTATTGCTGCTAGCACTGCTTATTGCTTTTACATTTCTGCAATCAAAGGTCCATGAGTTTGGATATTATGGGCTTTTCTTTAGGCTTTTCTGTGCTCCATTTGGCTATTGGGATCCATTGCAAGAGTGGGACCTTAGATCATAAGATCATAAGCTGTTGGGGGAAGGATTGTATTGTACGATGGGGTACAATGTCTAGCTCAGAGGAATCACTGATCAGACACTCTCGAGAGATGCTGTCGCAAAAGAAACACTAACAGATGGTTAAAGTGAAGTATCAGTTTTACACTTTATGATATGCAGAGTTAGCAGGGCTATTAAGATCTTTCTGATATCTTCTGATTCTTTTTCAATTTTTTTCTTTGCCTTTCAAGACTGAAAAGGTCTGTCCTAAAGGAGGCATATTCACAGAAACATAATGGAAAAGCTGCTTCTGTCAGGAGCACTTTAATAGTGAAATATTGAAAGGAGGGGAAAAGTGCAACAAATATTCTAACCTTTCCTTTATTTTATTGCCAGAATTTTAAAATCATCTCCATCTGCAGCTTTCATTCAGGCAGGTGATGCTGGGTTTCAGACCACCAATATGTAATAAGCAAATGCTCCTTTTAATAATTTGTTTATATTTTAGCATTACCACAAAATCTATACAATCAGTACAGAAGCTCTTCCAATCCTCACTTAAATTAAAGTGAGATAAAGTGAACCATGACTACTGACCATGTTTTAAAGCATTTCCTTAAGTTCAAGCACACCTTATTCTCTGTCTCTGGGTAACGAAAGGACTAGTCTAGCAGCAAAGCCGAGGTCATTATTAAGAAAGCTACAATCTAATTGTATTTAGCTAAGCTTTCAAATTAGCCTGTTAGAGGAGACTGTTGCGTGCTTTGTATGCAGAAACACAAAATATAACCTTTTCAATTATAAAACAGTATGCCTCAAAAGCACACAGTCATCACTTAAAAAGTATTACTAATTTAAATGCACCTTAAATCCAATCTGTTTTGACAGGTATGTTAGTGTTTCTTGACCTTTCCAGTCAGGTGCCAGCTGGTGAGTACTAAGATTGAAACTAAGTAGCACCACTGACATAAAAACCATATGAGAGACGAGACAGGGATTCACGTGAAACCCTGTGGAAATTTCCAGATAGGTGGGACTACTCAGCCAGATAAGGGGAGTTGGGCTGAATCTGAAAAGAGAAGTGAGTCCATCTGTGTTTTGAAATGGATTCTGAAACCCAGTCATAGCATTTTTAAATTCCTGTTACTTGAATCCTTCTTAAAGCAGAATTTAGTTCCTGGAACCCAAAATGTCATTATGATATTTAATACTGATGGGGTGAAATTTATTTGAGTACAGATCTGGAGAAAGTTCTCTAATACCTTATAATAAGCACCCTATCAGGAAAATAAATGAAATATCTACAATACTCTGCACTTCATGGGGAAAAATTCTGGTTTCTGCTGAAGCCCATGGCAAACCTTTCTTTCAATAAAGAAGTGTCTCACCAGTGAGATAAAATAGAGAGTGAATTTGCAAATACTTAAGCAAGGATTAAGTAAATGTAGAGTCCTTTATAATCTTTGCACAATGAATGGATTTTATATTTTTTCCTCCGTTTTCTGAAACCCCCACATTTCACTCACTGATAGTGACATATAGCAGGACTATAAGTATTTTTTAAGTTTTTAAACATTACTATAATTATGTGTTTTTAAAAATTGAACATTTTGTCACTCATTGGCTCATTTGCATACTCACAAAGTCTAATTATAAATATGCAATGAAACATAAAATACCATGCGAAGTAAGCAAGAGAAATTGATTTCATGTACTTTCAGCATATCTCACTCACCACTGTTCTACAGAATATAAAAAGGAAAGCATTTTCAACCTTATTTGTCCAACCATAACAACATTGCAAAAGCATAATTACTGTTCAGAAACTTCCAATTTTGTCTACAAAAAATTGAATGTTTCTTATAACTATATAGACTTATATCCATGTAGGAGGTCTTGCTTTATTCATCTTTTGTTGTGAATAATAAGGTTTTAATTGACTACTCAGGACTACTGTCATGCTATGCAGGCATTGAAAATCGTGGATGTCTAGTCCAGAGGCAGAAGTTACCTGGATGAATATTCATGAACTTAACTAAAATTCCTGTTAAAATTCAATTCTATTGCTTTTTTTAATACTATCTGCTTACATTTTAAGTACTTCTGAGAACAACATCAAACATTATTATCTGAGAAAGATGATTAAGTAGCTTTTTATGTCCAAAATGTTCATGCATGACTGTAACATCCATATGTATAAGTTTAATACATTTCCTTCTGTCACTTTCATACATTATTTAACTGAACAAAATTCAATAAAACACAGACTCCATAGTTCACTTGTCAACATCAACTACAGTTTGCACAGGCTTTTCCAGCTAATCCATCTGAATGTCGTCCTTCTTTGCATTTCTTGAGTCAACTTATTGCATCTCAGTTTATCTGAATAGGCCAAAGATTTTAAACATGAAAAACATAAATTTCACATGTATTTCCAGATTTAGTGTCTAAGACCTCATAGCCTGAACAAATTCTATAAAATCTCATCTGGTCAGTGCAGTGCTGTCTTTCCTTTTCACATCTCCAAGCCCTAAGAGGAAACATTTTCTATTCTTATTGCCTTAAATAAGAAAGAAAAACAAGGGATTGTGGAATACAAAACAAAGTTACTGAGTAAACTGAAAGCAAAGAATTCCCCCAAAAGTCTTGTTCTTTTAGAAGGGACACAGTGGCTTCAAGTTGAATCAGCTTTCTTAGTGCAGTACTACTATCAGAAAACCTCAAAAGTCGCAGTCAGGCTGCCGTGACTGACACATGCAAAACGTATCAAGGACTGCAGATGCTTAAGGACTACACATTTATTTCCAAAAATCTGGGTTTGTGACGCTGAATAATTTTGATGTTTGATTAAAGATGACATCAAGAAAAAATACGAAGAAGCAAATTTTGGATTTTTTGCATGTAGTCAAATTAGAAGGTGAGTGTATTTACATAGTATCATTTTTGGAGTTCAGAGAAGATAAAGACAATCTAGCTGTGTTGTCCCACAAAATACTTTGTAATGATCAGCCTCTCCTTTGAAAATATGGTATATCTTGCAAAATTACATGGGGATGTGCAGAAACGAGAAGGGAAAATGCCTACTTACCCTTATTTCCTAGGCCTTTATACCTTTTGAAAAAAATAAAACACTAACTGTAATGGCAAGGTATAAAAATAGACATCAACATATATTTCAAATGAAATGTAAAAATCCACAATATATAGACCTTGGCTTTTTTTTTCCTTTTTTTTTTCCCCCTTTGTTGCTTTACTAGTTAGCCAGTTTTCTCCC
This sequence comes from Machaerirhynchus nigripectus, assembly GCA_013397975.1. Lineage (NCBI taxonomy): Eukaryota > Metazoa > Chordata > Aves > Passeriformes > Dicruridae > Machaerirhynchus > Machaerirhynchus nigripectus. The sequence continues at coordinate 1,894,879 of VZRQ01008543.1, forward strand.
ATGTCCTTTTGTGCAGAACAGATATGCCTGCCCTGATTGCTTGAGGGTTTAATGTTTCAAGCTTAGCAAGGAGAAATGTGATTGTGAGTCCTGATGAAGGTATTTAAATGTCTGATCAAAACATTCAACAATAGATGTAATTAAGTAGGCTCTAATTCTACTTATGTGATTCAACATAAAGGAAGGAGCTCCACTACTTAGTATTTTTTGTCATTGCTTGGAGAAATGACCTTAATTTATTGTAATTTCCAGCAGGAAGATTACCAAATTGGTTGTGAACTTAAGTAGCCCTGTGGGTGCAGAGACATTTCCTGCCAGATTACAAGAAACTCATTGATCACATCCAATTATAAAAAACTTATTTTTATTAATAAAGAAGTTTACAGTTATTACTAAATAGGTACTAGGGCTTAACTTTTCTGTTAGAAGCAACTTGCTTTTGGTCAGTTCCACCAACTCTTAATCTTCCCCCAAATAGCTAATCGAAGTATCTTTATAAATGAAAATACAAGTTATATAGTGTATACATTAAGGTATAATTTTGTGTACCACATGAACTGAGCCAAAAGAAAGTAGAGGTTTGTGTGACTGGGCTGAATTTTGCACAGGATAACCAAGTTGTGCAACTAACCTTAAGAGAAATTTTGCAAAGTTTTTAATGACAGTATGTTAAAAAAATTAATTAGGTTTTATAACTCATCTTACCATGAAGAAGACCACACTGTCCAGGTCATACTCCAAGCCATCAGCCAGTGTATCACAGTTCAAATTTTCATTACAATTTTCCAACTTCAGTAGAACCTTCTGGTTACAGACAGCTATTTTTTTACAAAAAAGCTATTATAAAAAAGGAAAACAGTAATGTTTAAAATAACAGTTAACAAGCAACAGTGGATCAAAATAAGAGCTTTACCTCAGACTCAAGCCATGGAATAATTTCACAAAATATGAAAGTGTAAAACAAATTACAAATGGAAAATCTCAGCAAGGTAGGCATGAATAGTAAAAAAATACCAAGCATGCTCAGATTAAGGACATTTTGAGGCCACAATCACTAGTCATAGGTCTCAGCAATGCCTTATTGATGCCATATTTGAGAACTTCAACAAATTCTTTAATGTCATATGTATTGCCTCACAAATAAACTTAATCAAAATACAAAATATATGTCTATTTTCTTTATGTTACCTCCTCTTCTCATTTCTCTGTAAAGCTTTAGGAGTGATCACCATTCTTGAGCTGGAAGAAGACTAGGTTAAATACATTTGAGACTTGATGAAAAACTATCAATTTTTCACCTGCATATCATGTGAAAAAATTTTTGCTGTCAGAAAATATCTCCACATTTCACCATGTTACACTGAACTTAATTTATCAGACTAGATCTGCTTGATCTACAGAGATGGTACAGAGAAAAGTAAATACTTTTATGAGCACCTGACAAAACACGATATTGGTCAGGACCTCCATGAGGAGTTTTTACTGGAGAGGGACCCAAAACAGTCAAAAATTTTGGAATGGAGAAAGGTTATGTGTGGATGCACATGTGCATGTGTCTGAGTGTTTATAGGTTAAACTCCTTTCTCCCAGAGAATTTTAATTGGATGCTTTTCCTGCTCTTTATTAAAATATGGACTTGCTGATGTCTCATATATTTTTCATAATGAATATGGTTAGGAAATTAGAAATCCAGAGGTAATGCCTGGAAGGGGATCTTTAACATTCAGACAGGACTCCTGTCCTCCTCAAATTGGAGCATTTGTCATGCTTATTGTGGTGATTTCATAATCTGTGCACAAAATAACTAAATCTCATTCAGGGATGAGTGCAATACACTCCTACAGAACTAAATGTGGTTCAAACCTAGATTAAACTTCCGCTGTGTCCAAATACCTATTAGGTTTCTTGTCATTTCTCTGTGTTTTTATATAAAATACCTACAAGAAATTCATATCTGTCACAAATAATTGCATCCTGATCCATCACTGGAGCCAACTGAAACCAATCCAACCCCAGATGAAAGCAGTATGGGTTTTCTTTGTGTATACATAAGGAAAGATTAAATGTTCCTTTAGGATTGGGGGGTTTTTTTCACTGATAGTATGATTTATTTTTTACTATGTTTTCCAAAGTGTTTACACAGAAAGTTGTTTTCCTTTCTCAAAAAACCTAATATCTGAATAAAATTCATTACTTGTTTATTATTGTAGAAATATTGCGCTATTTAAAAAATTTTACTTAAACTGAATACAGTCACACAATTTGATTATCAGCTATTAACTTGGGATCCAAAATGTGTTGAATACTTACATGAAAACCTCTCTACCTGTAAACTTTATCCTTCTTCCTCTGTACTGAAACCGTGACTTTTTTCACCATTTCCAGACTAACAAACATATGTGAAGCATCACCAATAATGGGGCTCCCAGGAAAACTCTGAGCAAGGTGGAGCTGTGACTGCCTAGGTGTCATCAGCTTGGATGCCTGAAAACAGTCTGAAAGTGACAGCGAAGTCTGCAACAAAACTAGACACAGTTAGGAGGAATCACAGAGGGAAGTTAAACTCTGTGCTACCCGTTATGAGTTCACAGAGCACAAAGCCAGGACATCTAGGACTAAAGACCTACAGAAAGGACTGAAAACATCTTTCATGACCCTAAGCACTGAACTTTTCATGCTCTGGAGTTCCTTTTCCCAGGAGCTGCATGAACTTGGATTCTGCTGCGGGTGCACACGTCACTCACTGCCCTTTCTGGAGAAAATGGTTGTCTGACCACCAGAAGCATTTTCTGAGCTTTGTCTTACAGTCATTGCTTTCCTGATTCAAAGTAGTTGAAGACAAGCAGAACATCCAGTTCACCTAAATGGACTCCTCTGACTTCCCACAGATGAGTACATACCACTCCAACCTTTGGCAGCTGGTCACCAACCAAAAAAGTGACATGACTAAAAATAATGACTTTTATGGAACAGATCACTTTTCACAAAACCAGGTGTTTACCACAGAACATTTTTAGGTGTACTCACCTGCCAAAATCCATTCTCCAGAGGAAGGTAATATGAGATAACTATTTGTGTATATGTGCTGATTCTCACTGGTGATATTTTAAGTGAGAGTTTATGGCAGGAGGCAGCATGGCAATGTTGTGAAACTGACAGCATACCCTTTCCAGTAAATCGACAGGCATAAGAGTGAACCATTTTTATTTCAGTAGCTGGCAATTCAAAAGCTCCTTTCTGAATTTCATGGTCTAAAACACCTGGTACAATGCTTTTCTGTGTAATTTCTGATTCAAATCAGCAATTAAAAGGTCACTTTGCCCAGTACAGGACTCACAGTCTAATCACACTGCTGCAGCATTGCTGAGTTCATGCTATGTGTAGTTTCCTAGAATGCTTTCTCAGCTGGGGACAGAAGAAGGTATGTGACGTGCATGAGGATCTCAGAAAGGTTTGTACACCAGGTACATCAAATCCTTAGGCATCTACCTTAGCACACAGTGCTCAGTGTGTAGGCAGCGTCATCCCTTATTGTTCAAATTTTAATGCAAGACATCATGAGATAATCCAGTTTTACCTGAAAGCAAATGAAAAAAATAGACATTTCTATTAGACTCAGCTCTACCTAGGTACTTCAAATGAAAAAGTATTTAAGACAACTAGATGGCAAGCAAAAAGAAAGGCAGTATGTCTGAAGGCTTTATTTCCACAGAGAGGAAAAAATGGCTGAGACAGAAACTTTTGTATGTGTTGTGTACAGAGTTGAAAAGAAAGCGTAAGAAGCCTGAAGCTGTTTGGAAGATTTTTCTCAGACACTCTGGGGAAAATTTCAAAAAATCATACAGAAAAGGAAGGCTTACATTTTGACTGAAAAAAACCCCCCACCCCAAAATATAAAGGCCAACCTCCCCAGCACCTGAAGTTTAATAGGACAGTAGAAACACTGTAGGACTCCTGAAATACTGAAGAAAGTTTTCACTTCAAGGACAAGTGAAGTAGGAGGCTTACTGAAAGCCTGAGAGTAAAAGGATACGACTGAGCTCAGAAAATAAATAAATTCCCAAAAAGAAGTGAACCCAGGGAAGAAATGCACAAGAATGCAGATCTGAGCTGTGGTATATCAACCAGGAAATTATATCAGTCAAACTTATAAATTTAACTGTTGCCACAGGAAACATCATACCCAGAAGGTCACATTTTCTTGTGACCTCTTCATCATCCGTGTTCTATTTAAGCCAGCAGTGGGTGCAAAGGCATCCTCTAACCCGTTACTATTAGCAAACTAGATAGAGAGGTCATTTGTGTTTGTAAGTTGAATTCTGCCAGAAAGGATAGTGACAATCTAGCTTAAAATATTCCTTGCCCATACTGAAAGGATGTGATGAATGTTTGCAAATGCTTCAAGTGCTGCTTTATTGTAAGATTAAATGCCTCTTATTTGGATGCTTACTCTTCTTGAGAGTCATATCTGCTCACACTTAACAAAATTATTCCTGTCAAGTCCAAGAGTTCCATTTTCTGTTGGACTTCTTTGATCTCATCAGCACCTCCTAAGCAAACTGCATTTCTTTTTGTTTTCATGCACTCCAAAGGCTCATTTTCAAAATTACTTCCTTATACATAACTATTCATTAGGATTCCTGAATCACTTACAGTAATCGACATTTTAGGAATAAAAGTATTCACCTATTAGAGAGGCATTTATTAGCACCCTATGCTGTAGTAAATTATAAAATTTACCATCATGTAACAGCATAAAGGATCCAGAACACTCTCTGTAAGTGGTGCTGTCTTAAGGATTTTTAAAAAATGGTGTCTCTGAAACCCACAAAAACACTCCATCTAATCAGTGGGTCTTGGCTTTGGCCTGGAGTTAAATGCAAATGGAAAAACAGGAAGGACGGAAGGAAGGACGGAAGGAAGGACGGAAGGAAGGAAGGCAGGCCTGCCCTCTTATGGATAAAGCATAGCAAGGAAGAAAAAAAAATTACCTCATTTCACAGGGTTCTCATCCATTCCTGAAACATATATATGTATATAAACTACACAGATGGGTGAGAAAGAAAAAATCAATCCTTCTTTGAAACACAAAAGCTCAAGGACGACTGTTGTTTCTGTGCTTAGAGACCATTTCTCATTTCTCATCTCTCTCTCTGTATAGACAACTGTCTCCATGTACTTATTGGAATAGCCTTTACCTCCCTCTTGCTCAAACAAGAGATCAGAGGTAAGGCCATGACCCTTGGACTCTTGCTCTATTTAATGCTTTGAAATCTCCTAGACATCCAGCCTAGAGCAGTGAGTTTGGGATTGCATTGATGAACACTTTGCACACAGTGTTGAAGGGATGAGCATCTTTGGGTTGTGACAAAATTCAAAAATTTGCTAAAGCAAACCCTGGTCTGACCAGAAAGCTGACAGCTACATGCCTTTTGAAAACTTTGAAAGATTTCATTTACCCTACTGTATTTTCCCCATTTCCCTGGCAACAAGCTCTCTTACTGGATGTGTATTACTTGACACTCAACCTTTGGTATAATTCTACATTTCGTCTTCATTTAGATTTCTCATAAATTACACACCAAAAGTCTCCAAGGATGGATACTTGAAGCAGAACAGGTGAATATTTGTCACAGTAATTTGTTGTCCAGATGACATTTGATCATGTAAAAATTTCCATTTGGTGAAAGAGGCATAAATGCTTAAAAATAACCTGGGAGGTTTTAATTACCTAATCCAATCTGTTACAGGAAAACTAGCATGAAGCAGAAATATTGTGAGGCCAGCACTGTTCAGAAGATATAACTTTATATAGCTTTTATATCTAATAAATGCTGCAGCCCATGGTTCCAAAGTGAATTGTACGTGCCATTTCTTGTATTTTGAATCCTATCATTTGTTGAAATATTTTGCAGGAACTTTTAATGTCCTTTAGTACCATTAGCAGGATTTTTTAATTATCAGTAGACTTTAAATCTGTCTTTGGACAGGGTAAACATTCTTTTTTCTATTAACAAGTTCACATTTAATTAGTTTACTGCATGTGTTCACTTTATTTTTCTCTATAATTAATCCTGTACTTAATTTTTTCATATGAGCACATTTCAGTGTTAAACTGCTATTTATAATGAGTTTGAATTATGTCTTGATTTGGGTCCTTCCATTTATATGTGCACTTAATATTAAAAATAATATTATGGTAATTCCAATTTTTGTTCTCATTTCTGGCATGGCTTCAAAATAACAATTTATAAAACACTAAATGCATTACACATTTTGAACTTAGGTAAATGACACTAAGGAAATACAATTATATATGCTTAGTGTCCATTTGCTCATATAAAAAATCCATTACAACATTCATCACTAATGGAAATAGCTCTTCTGAAGTAAAATCCTGCCCTTATTTGAAGACAGTTGGAGATTTTGGTATGTGCCAAGCCAGCAATTTTTGATAGGTAGTTCTTTGCCTCTTGCACTAAAGTGATGCTGAAGTCTGTGTTTGAAATTTCTTAGCACAGTTGTGTAAGCACTTGGATTCAGTAGGTAAATCCCCTACAAAGCTAACAGAACAAGACTTAGCATTTTGCATTGACAAATTCAGTGTGAGTTTAATCTTCTGCAAAATACTTCCACTCTGATTCAGAAGTTAGTTTGATAGTATGTTACCAAAATTTCTCTATATTTTGCTTTCTTTTTTTTTCCTAAGACAGTATGGCAAGCGTGATATAAAGAGGATGCGCAGGAATTCTGTGACATGGTCAGTAGAAAAGAAAAACGAGGTTCAAATGTACTTAGCCGGGTCTCAGAATATGTAGTTCCTATGTTTTGTGCTATATTTGCAAAAATACTTGCTTGGTGTTTTCCTGGCTCAACTCAAGTCAATGAAAGTTTTACCCTCAAATGTGCTGGAATCAGAAACCTCATCCTTTGCTTTATTATTCCAGATCTTACAGTCAGCACAAAGCAGGCGTTTAAAATCACATCACCTAATGTACTGCCAGCATCTGAAAACTTCATGAACTCTTGAAAGTTGTCATTCATGTTTTTGCTCTGCCTTCTGCAGCTTCAGATTCAACCACACTGACCTCATTGTGTGTGGAGATCTTTCAAGAAGCCTTTGTTTACTCTGTATGTGACAAACCCCATGGTTCTTAAAGCTTAAACTAAATTCTGAAATCAATAGCGTTCACAACTTAACTTTCTCAAAAGTGTAATTTTTACTATTAGAAATAAATGTAATGGGAGCTGCTATCTAAGAACCATCATTTACATTTACTTGAATTTATTTTCTTGCTTACACCAAAACAAGACAACCACCAGTTATTCTTAATGCCACATTTACAAAATCTCTCCTGCACACTTCCAGTGAAGTCTGTGGTTAAGTCAGGCTGTTGTACACCAGTGATCAGTTCCTTTTGCCATTATGAAGCACTGTTTCAGTGCTGAAAGCAGATAGTTTGAGTTTATAAAAGGTAAGATCTCTGAGTTTTGAATAAGCTTCGATCTGCTCTTCCCAGATGTCTTCTTTATTGGCTTAGTAAGAGAGTTTTTGTGATCATGAATCATAAATCACAACCTTGTTTGAAGTAGACCTACTGTTTTGAGGGAGTACAATAACACTCTGCTGACATGCTAATATATTGTTTTACATGTTGGCTCCATTGTCTACTATTTAAGATAAGGCAACTCACACTAAGGTTTTTTTTCTGTTCTCAGCAGATTGTAAATAAACCCACAATGAATGCTAAAAGGAAACTGCTTGTACTATTTAGGTTTGAAATGTAACAGCAAACACATGGACTTTAAATTTTAGCAAACTTCTGCTAGATTAGTTTTTATCAGGATTTATTTAAATCCTTTTTATACTTTTTTAAAGGTATTCTGAAAAGCAAGAAATCTGATACTGAATGCCTGACATTAATACAATCAAACCTTATTTAATTAGGTAATTTTGTAATACATTAAAAAACCTGAAATGCACAAACAAATAATAATAAAATAAAAATACCCTCCGCTCCAAGATGCATGTTTAATCTTATTATAATTTAGAGCTTTAATTCCTGCCCTGATGTGACACAAAACTTGGACAGAGAGGTGGATAGATACATTCAAAAGCAGAGGTAATGGGAATTTCTTTGCCTTGCCTGGGTAATCCATGATGGTTGATATAATCCAGTGGACAGGCAATTATCCGATTCCTGTCATGAGCAGAGAGGAAGACCTTTGAAGCCTATTAAGATGGTTCATTCCTCAACATGCTGATGCACCAAGAAGACAACACGTTAGGTGCAGACTTACAATGGAAGATGAAGACAAAACAGCAGCAGTCTCCCGGTGACCTCTGACTAGTATGGATCACTCTCCCACTTGTGGAGTGATTTAAATGCCTCAGCCCTCCTCCTCCTGCCTCCCCCCACTCCCAGCTTCATCTTTCTTACTTGGTACACAACCTTGAAAAATTTCTAGTCTACACTGATCTTCCTTGATGCAACAAAGACAAGCAGTATTTTTTTCCACTTGGACCAAACTGTATTCTGCTATCTAAAGAAAATAAGGATAGACAATCTTTAACGAGCATGGAAGAAAAGAAACCGTGCCTTTGTATTTCACGGTCATCAAGCTGCTCACAGAAAATAGGAAAGAAGTACTGGTCAAAGATAATATGTTTAAAGTTTATCTGAAAATGGTAACTTTGGCCAGCTTGCTATCAGGAATTCAGAAGAGATATCAATACTTCTATATCTGATTAATTATTAAAATTTATTTTAGATTAGATGGGAGATTTAGTCTTACCTGATATGAGAGTCTGCAGGTTTATACACTACAGGGAGAAGGAGGGAGAGATACATATATTATTTCTCTATTAGTTTTTAAATTCCCTGCTAGATTTGCCAAATTGTTTCACTGTCACTAACACTGACACTAATTTCACTAAATATTCTTCCAGTGCAAAGCTACATGATAAGCAACTTATTTGCAGTAACTCACTGATCTTTATTACAGCTGTCAGGTGCTGCTGAAATTATAGCAACACCAAAGACATTGCCAGAAGTCTCTGAATCCAGTATTTTAACTCCTAATACATAAAATGTATCTTCATCATTTTGAGCCTACCATGGTATAAAATTTTGATCACTTAAAAAGAATTTCGACTGTAAGTCTCATTCCACTATAAATGATGGAGTGAACACTTCAGACTTCCTGCTAATTTTTTCAAGTTGCTTGGCCTCCAGCCAAAAATGTCAGCAGCCTTTTGCTTGCCCATGCCTTTACCTGTCTGCCATAAAAGGCACTATTTTAGAAACCTTCAAAGCCAACTTTCTTTTGAACATCCAAGCAGCCATAAAAGGACAGAGGATATCATCACCACACCAGTGAGCAGCTGAAGCTACAAACAGGTTTTGTGTTTGCCTGTTGAAATATAACATAATCTACATAACTTTTTATAATGCGGCCATGCTATACACTTGTTGGAGTTTGAATCAGGTGAACAAGGTGGAAAATGAGCAGCTTGGGGCTCAGATTTAGAGACAATAAATTTCATCAACATTTCTGATAGGCATCCTGGAAGGACAAGGTGCTTTAATAAACAAACTAGACACTTGGATAGAATATAGTATGACAAAAGACATGTGCATTTACTATTCTGATTCCCATTTCTGTTCTGAAACTATTCTTATTCCCTCAAAAAACCCCAACCAACCAACCATCCAAAATAAATCCAAACTAAAAGAAAATAAAACAAATAAACACCGAAGCTCAGAAACACAGGAAATAAGTAGAGACAGGAGCAATTTGACTGGATAAGATCAAATTTAAGTGCTTCCAAGACTACCTGTTGCAAGTGCACCTGTCAGAAAATTCCTGTCATTAGAAGTCATGACAGAAGGTAAGGATTAACTGGATCATCCATTAGCAAAAAACAGGGAAATAACAAATAGTTACAGAAGTATTGTAAGGACTTAAACGGCACAGTTACCTGTCTCAAAGACTGTCAAGGCCACAGAAGGAACATGACATAAGATAAGCTTCTACAGTGACAACTTGAGATAAGCACAGAAGGGAGGAATCTGAGACAGGAAGGCACTAATTCCAGTCCTGGCAGAAGCAACATCCTGGTTAACATACCCGGACAAAAATTCCCACTGTGGCAAACCATGTGAAAGGAAGTAACCGCTCACACACATATCACTGATCGAGCAAAGGTCACCCCAAGTTATGGGAATACTCCTCCATGGATACCTGGAACTTGGACTGTATAAAGACAGTATCCTCCAGAAGAACAACTCTGGGACCCCTACCACAAAGAAGCCCATGGAGAAGGCCCAACAGGACACTGGTGGTGACTATCTCTTGATAGCTTGATTTCTCTCTCTCTCTGTGTGTCCCTCTCTCCCTCTCTCTTCACCAACCTCCCTCCCTTTCCCTCCTTTTTTCTCCCTTTCTCTGTCCCCTCCTCCTTCCCCTTTCTCCTTCTCTCTCTCCCTTTCTCTCTTTCTCCCTGTCCCTCTTTTATTTCTTTCTCTTTCTTCTATTTATTTCTCTTTGATTTCCCTCTCTCTACCTCACATTTACTGCTAAATAAAACCCGTATTATTGACTTCAGCATATGGTCTTGTTCACACCTTAATTTGGGCAGAGAATCTCTCACTAATTAGACTTAACTGTTGGCTGAGAATTGAATGTTTATATATTGCAATACTTGTCAATCAGCAATCACATCGCATTAAAGTGCAACATGGGTTTAATTTATTCACCATTTGAGCTCTGACTGATCTGTGTGTTGCATAAAATCAATCTTTGTAAAAACCCCAAATCTTGTTACAGTGAACTATAGCAAGACTTACTGCAGTGCTCCCAAAATAGATTTTTTTCTACAATTAAAACATTTACTATACATTCTGAGAGCTGTATCATGATTATGAAGGTTAAGACATGCTCATATACATTATTGCATGTATAACCTTGGCCTGTAAGATTGCCTGTTACAGGCAAACATAATATTGTTGGATTTTTATCTTCTATACTGAACTTCAATTTTTGGTGTTACTAAATGACATTAATTTTTTTGGATATGAATGGATCTTCTGTAACCAAATTATTGGCATTTCTCTTATGTTATATAACAAAAATAGTTGGAGTTTGAGCTGACAAAGGGTTAAAGGATGTGATAACATCAATAGAATAACTGAATATAGAAAATAATTTCTGTGCTCCATACCAGCCATACCCTGCTACTGTAGCCACAGACTGCTGCTAGAAATGATGAGTTGGTTCTGGGACACACTGCAGTGACCTAACACGTTACATGTTGTTCTGCAAATATAATAATCAACCAAGGACCATATATTAATATTAAAAGATTGATACACTGAAGATTCTTTTCTGTCTATAACATTAAAAAATACACTGTATGTGTTCCATTCCCATTTACGGCATATCTCAGAGCGTAAAGGAAAAAGTCTAAGTTCTAGTCGGGATATTTTATTAAATTTGCTAATTCAAGCCACAGATTTCTGTCAAAAACAACAATTTCTAATTAAGCTTTGAAAATTATTTCTGCAGAAGCTGCATTTATCTCATATAATGTTATGGGTATTTATTTTATAGTTCCTGGGTTCCTTTGAGCTATCAATTTATATAAATGAGTTGCACTTTTTTTCCAAGTGATCACTGCTAACTACTATCCCTGTGTGACATAATGTTTTTGTAAAAATTTAATTTCAAAGTTTAGTGCATTTTTATAAAAAATATTTATATGAAAATATGCAGCTGAAAGCAAAATGAGAAAAAGCAATATATAACCTATTTTCTCATCTTCATTTAAAAACGTTTTTTAAAAAAATACCTACAAAATAAGGTAGCCATCAAAGAACCCAGAACAATATTTTTTTTTCTTTCAAAAGCAGGGATTCTTACAAAAAAAATGGAAAATATTGTCACTTCCTTGACTTGTTACTAGATCCTCAGAGACCTTTCCAATCCCAGGCTAATAAACTTGAAGCTTCTCTTCTTGTAGCCAATAAATGAAAAGAAACAGACCTGCTTATCTTTCTTTCTTAGTATCATCAAAGCGAGTTAGTTGCTATTTAAGGTTTGTCAGTGTTAAACTGTAATGACAGCATGAGGAGTAGGGAAATTTTTTATACGAAAATTTTGAGCAAAATTTTGAAACTTCCCCTTTGCAAAAAATTCTGACATTTTGGCATGATTTACTGACTTCAAACTGTTTTTTAAGAAGCAGAGCTAAAAATGTTTGAATTACTTCAAATCACTGACAATGTTTTTACAGCCCCTTCTTTACATGAGGAGGTTTCTGATTCCAAGAATGGGTTCCTTCCACATGTTTACTAGATCACCATGGCAAAAATGGTGTCCCATGGCACCCTTTTTTTCTTGATATCACACTTCAGATGAGCTAATGCGACAATCATCTTTAGAGATCTTACCAATTTGCTCACGAGTTTTCTCTGTTAAACAGTGAGAAAGATGGTAATTTCTTTCTATCTTTCCAAGAAAAGTCAAGTTGAGGTGATGGTTAAGACTTTAAAATAAATACAGCAAACATACATATAGAGTGATAACTGCCTTCCTGAAATGAGGCTATATTTTCTAAAAATGTGACAAACTAAAATTCTATTTGACACATATGATAATAATAAAAGATATAAAGATAAATTTTCTTGCCCGCAGTATGCAATGTATATTAAAATACAGTACATTTCAATAAATTGCAACATATCTACACACATTCTTCTTTCAGTATGTGATGAAATGCTACATTTTTTCAACTTGGTTCAATTTTCTTTAACTGCCACTACCACTAAATTTATTAAATAAACATCTATGCTGTAAATAAAATAGTGCTACTATATTCAGCATTGTTTTGTGATGGAAAACAATTTGTTTTACTTCCAGTTCCCCACCCCCAGATCAGTATGCAATACAATATTTAGGCTGTCAGTACAAAATCATTGAAGTACAGCTTAGACAGTTTTCAGTGTAATCTTAGATCTGTGATATACATTTTTTTAGTTCTTTTTGCAGGTTTTGGATAACTGAATTAAATGCATTAGTTATATATGAACAATATTTAAACATGACCTCTCTTTCTGAAACTGTAAACAAAGCTCAGCTTGTTTCAACATAAAACTAAACAATAACAGCATGTTTTATTTACAATGTAAGGGCATCTTCAATGCTTATACAACATCTATAATAATGAGACTCTAATTCTGACTAGAGCCTCTAAATGCCACTCAATAGAAAAAGAAAAGAATAATGAGTATATTAATTTTCTTTTTACTAATCCATGAACCCAGTAATGCAACCAGAACAGCTGGCATTCTTACTTCACATATCAGCAAAAACTAAATAAGCAGAGTGTTATAATGAGATCTCATGATATTAAAACATCATTTAAGTTATGGCAGTTACTGTTATGGGTATGCTGTAAAATAAAACCTTTCAAAAGCAAATTATGAACTAAACAATGCTCTATAAGATTACAGAGTAAAGCAATTTATGTGATACATCGATCAGGCAGTAGCTGTTGTACTCTGAGGCTAGGAATCATTCTGCCATAAAGGGCACCTTAGGCAACTTTGAAGACTCCACAGCTTTTCTCATCCCTTTTTCCTTTTCTATATGCTTAGGTTACAGACAGATTACCTCCAGAAGACCAGGGCAAGTTTTCCTCACTTTTACTGCTGGGATATGAATAGCAAATATGACTTTACCACACTGCTGCAGTAACTAGGGAACACTGTGGGCTTGGTATATCATCATACAGTCTTTAGCATGATTACAAGGGCTCTCCAGTTTTTTGCTTTTTCATCCTAGAATGCAAACATTACTTTGTGCACTACAGTAAAAGATCTTTTTTTCCCAGTCATTTCTATTATTTATAATCCTGTTGTTCATTCTCTTCTATAATATAGAAAATCTAAGTGCTACTTTTCCTGAGTTGCTGAACATTTCATCAAACATGATCAAATCATGGGGAGTTTTAATATTAAACGCTTCTCTCTGTATTTTTATCTGATTTCTCATTAGGCTTTTTTCAGAAACCCGATTTGTAAGCCTATTCCTCACATTTTCAGTAAGGGAATTTTTGTGTCCAGAATGCTTCTTTCTTTTGTGTTTAAAGCCAGGGAGGTTATTGCCTTCAGACAGCAAACAAACGGTTTCATGTCAGCCTGCATTTCTTTTCTTCAGCTTCCCAACTAGTCATCAAACTCCAAGTAATGCCCAAATGGAGCATACTGTTAATGTAACTTAAATATTCCAAGTGGAGTAAACAAGACAGCGTTCAATACTAAATCAATACTATTTTGTCCATAGTCAATCTTCTCCACTCTTCCCTGAAGAAACCAAATGACTCGTATGACTGCCTCTCCAGTTTAGGCTGGAGATACTTGTAAGATGCAAAATTTTGCAATTACACATAAACACAGACAAACAAAGTTAAAAGTGCTGTAAGGGGAAAAAAGAACTATCTTGATGAGCAATATTTTCTTCTAGTGTCCCCAGCAACATTTAACAGTACAGTGCCTTCAGCAGCTCCATTAAAACACCCTCATCCTTCATCTAATCATAAATCACAAATTATGTTGAAGGTCATAAATTAACGACGTGTCAGGGTAACTGGGAGGCTGTGGGGAGAGACAACAAGCACATAGCAGCCCAAAGAAGCACGTGGCAGCACAAAGGAACAGATGACAACACCAGATACCGAGGGGAAGAGGTGTCATGCAGCAGACCCCTACAGAGAGCAGCCTGCTGGAAGCTGACAGACAGGTGAACAGCGCATGATCACCCCACAGAAGGACATTCAGAAGGTGTCTTGCTGATGTGTGACGTAGTGAGAATTGCCAAGTAAGGAAACACTGTGCCCTGAAAAAGTGTATAAAACCAGCTCATTTCCTTTGAATAAACGATTCAGGTTCCCTGCTGGTCTGGGTCCCTGTCGCAACCACTACAAGAGGCGGTATCTTACAGATAAGAACCAATTTTTTAAAAAAAACCCTTGGATCTACAGGAACCATGAAAGCTCTGGATTACCTGATGTCTCTTTTTAAGCATAAACTGGTACTTCTGAATATAATCCTGGGCTGTACTTTTTCTTCCCCACCCAGCAGCAGAGGTGGATACTAGGTCTGGGTAGAAGTGATGCAGTACATATCCTGGGACACAGCATTACACCAAAGAAAATATAGAACAGTATTTGTTGCCACTAGACACATCTAATTATTCATCATTGAGAAAGGATCCTGAGGATTATGACTGTACTCACTTTCCAGGTAGGAAAGAATGCTGACAAATACAGCAATTCTGCAGTTTTGGGTTAATTAGGAGCATGTAAATAGCTTTACAATCCAGAGCTGGTCAAGGTATCAGAGTCTTTTATTATTTTGTCAAAAAATGAATATGGTTCATATGGTTCTTGTTGAAAACACTGGGAGAAACAGCATAAGAAATTGTTTCTTTCTCCTTTCAACTTAACTGGAAGCTTTGGCTATATAAAAAGAGAAAACTCACCCTCTCTTCCATTAACATTTTAGGTGTGTCTCACAATGTCTTTTTATTCTTCAGTACCACACTTTCTGTACAACTTCAGAAGATTTAGAGGATGCACAAAACCCCCACTGCTTATAGTACACTGACCAGCACTGTCTCCCAGCCTTACGTTTCCTCTGTGCATATGCCTGTACCTTGTCTATCCTATGGAGCATGTTTCTGTTCTGTGTTTATAGCACAACACCCCCAACCCAGCATGTCCCAGTGTCCTATGCCAGAACAAATAGAAATCAATATGTAAACTATGATGGGGTCCCTTACTTTCTCACAAGCACTGGGAATTAAAGCCTGGATGAGCTGGCATTGGTAAAACATTTATCACTTATTGATGGCAGAATAGAACTTCATTACTTCTCTATTTCAATACCAGAACAAAGATGAAAAGTGAATAAAATATATATAAGAGACAATCTGAATAAACACCAGTAAGAGCATCATTAAGAAATAGAAACATTCAGAAATACATTCTATATTGTAAAATTTACGCATACCCATAAACCTAAATCCTGCTAAAGTCTTCCTAAGTATGCATTTGGTCTCACTTTAAAAAGCCTCCGACTATATGTAAAAATGAAAGATAATACATATAAGCAAAGCTTGTCAAAACTGGAACTGCTAGCTAATATAGCTCTTTTAATCTGCAGCAACAACACTTTAATAAAGATTCTTTTTACTGGGCTTCTCTGGCCCTTATCTGAAATCCAGTATGTACTTTCCATGGCCAGAATGAAATCATGCCGTGAAGAAGTCAGGGGAGAGTCCCGTTAGGTTCTTCTGGTTTTGAAGGACAGATTTTTAACGTAGAAAGTCTGTTCAGATGCCTGAATGGCATCTATTCCCTGGTCTCACCCAAGGCAGAAGCTGACTACTAATGTTCTGTGAACGTTGCTTCACGATCATTAATTTGACAGAGCACTCCTCTGAGTTCTATTCCAATTCAAAACTTTTACTGGGTAAGTTTGTGCTCAGTGTAGTGAGGATCATAGTTAACTTAAGATTATTTATATCATACCCAGTGAGAAAAATTAATAGAATTAGTTTGGTTCAGTCATGATTTTTCTTTTTTCCAGAAATGTTTCAGTTTGAAGAGGTTTAATAAAAATTAGCCTGACACATTTATACAAGCAGCATTGAATGTCACAGCATCCCTGATTAAACATTTAGGGTGGCATGTCAAATTCTTGGCAAAGTCTAGAATCACTCCAATTTTCCAGAAGGGATTGGCATATACATAATGTCACCATTTATCACAGATCTGCTGAGCTGCATTTCTAATGAAAAAGAAATCTTTTACCCTAGTTATTCTATGTTGTGTATATTTACATTGTATTTAAATATAGAGCAAATTTTAAGGTGAACCATAAATTGTGAAAAATGTAGGTACTAGAGTCCTACTTAGCAGTAAATTTAATGTGCTAATCCTATAAAATCAAGAACTCAAACACATAAAGAGCTTACCATTTATAGATCCAAGAACCAAGGATCCAAGGATCTTTCATACACTTTCCTTTACAGCTGTATGAGGCAAAGTAGTGACAACCAGAGTAGGGATAGTATAATTTCTTCCATTCAATCTTTGACATCACCAATAACCTTCCAAAAATTTTGTCTCATGGGTTCCTGTTTTTATATGAAAAATAAAAAACAGATAGTGGCTTTTAAAAAATAGACAAGAAAAGGTAAAAACATTCACAACATTTTAAAGAAGATCATAATCATTTTAAATCATACAGTCAGTGAAATTACATTGGTTATAAAAACAAGTAGTTTACAGAGAAATATTAATCACTGAATCAAATTCTTTGGCTGTTAGTGTTTCTGGTGGAAACAAATATTCAGGCAATTTAGGCAGGTATCTTTTTGGATCTTGACATTATTAATTGTCTTTATCCAGAGAAATAGGTCTTTTTATAGAGGCCAAAGATTTTGTCTTACTCATTTAGATACACGACTGAACAACAAAAATGATTCAATCTCCCTTTCAGGCAGAGAGAAAAAGGGGATCTATGGACAGTGTGGGCTCTAAAATACTACACTTCAAGATACACCTGTAGAGTGAAAAAATCTATACTAGCAACTTTCAATAACATATGGCCAATCTTTCTCACCAATGGCATGAATTCCTAATTACCTCTTCTCTGAATAATATTTAAAATGTCACTATGAAAAATTGTATACAACATAATCTTTCAACAGCATTGAAATGCTTGGGCTTCTTACTTGGACCTGAAGGTGGTATTTCATAGTGGTCATACTCTGGCTTCAAAACACAGTGACTGCTTTACTCAAGGTTACACCATCAATTATTAAAATTTATTAATTTATACCGTTTATAGAAACAGTGCTTTGGGAGGCATTAGTAGAGTATACAGGCGTATTTGCTTGCATGCATTTTGATGATTCTGATGTACTCTTGTCTTCAAAACTGTGTTTCTTTGAACTATTTGTTCACCATTCAGCTGCGTATAAATATAAAGCAGGGTAAAAGGAACATCAAAACGCATCTATCATTTTTACACTGAATGGAGCATCACAAATGCACTGCAGGTTATCACAAGTTCAGTGGAATATATCTAGATGGCAGAATGCCTCCATTGTACAGAGTAACTGATCTGTAAGACGAAATCCCACTTTTAGACTACAGGATGTAAGTTTCCAGCTTATACCTGAAAATTCCCAGAGAGGATATCGTCTCCTTTCTATCCATCACCTTTGCTCCTTTCCTCCAATAGTGCATGTTGTTTCTATCACCTATAAATGGACAGTGCCAAAGACTCCAGTAAGATGTTTTTTTCCTCTGCTAGCCATTTCAGAGAAAGGACTTTTGATTATCATGAAAAATAAAAATAAAAATGATAATAGTAAAAAAATTCCAGTTATTTCAAATGTCCTGTTCTGCTTTAAATGATTTGGAGGCTAATATCTGTAGATACTTTGGACAAAAATCTTAGAAATGGAATCTCAAATGAGAAAAAAATTTCATTCTAAAGGAGTTTCTAGTGTTTGCTGAAACAGTTTTTAATGGACCTTGACATACGACTGATTTTTTGAATACTGAGAAGGCTTTGGCAAGCAGAACCTGCTCTATAAAAAAGGGAAAAGTCAAATTTTCTTCCACCTGGAGTCACATTAATGCTGGTTTCCAGACAACTCACTTGTTCTTGTGGTTGATATTTCTGTATCTGGGAACCTGGAGGAAATGGGTTTCAGGACAGGAGTCAGGCAGATTTATGTTTAAAGTTGGCCATTAAACAGGAAAGAGAAATAAGGACAAACAACAGTGGAAAAGAACACAGAAGACTTTTCTAGATGAGATGGTCAAAGAGCTGAAGTGGTAAATACTGATTTTATCCTTCCTGCCAGTCTTCCAGAGGTATCCCTAATGGAAAGTGAGCTGGATAGCCCTACCTGCTTTGTTTCTCTCGTAAGAACAATTTGACATCCAAGGAGGAAAAGAGAGTACAAATAAGAAAATAGAGAATCACCCCAGTACAAATCTACCATATTCATAGCCTAGGGACCTGCACTGCATACACCAATCACAGGATATTAACTTGTGCATTCTGCTGAGCTGTTGGAGTTTCTCTTAGGCAACGCATCCCAGGTGTTCCATGTTCCCAGTTCATCCCTAAAGTTTAGGTTGGTGTCCTATCTTGTCACAGTCTCACCTCTTGCTAAACTATTTCTGTGCTTCCTAAAAGTCAGATCTTTGTGGAACATGAAAGAAAATACTGATTTTCTGGGAATAAGTGATCCCATTGAAAGCACTGGAATAAAGTTCATAAAAAATTCTGCTTAGTTATGATGCATAACCACACAAATGTTTCAATTGGAAAACTGGTGTTTGCTCAACAACTGACTTTTATAACTGAATTTTCAAGGTTAAAACTAACAGCAATATTTACAATTCCCCCAAAAAGAAAGCTCTCAGATTCTGATACTCTCTAAAATCGTATTTGCAATTTGATATTTAATAGATTAATTTATTTTTAAGCAAATTGAAAACAGAACTTCTACTTCATAAACTGTATTTTACCACCACTCTCCAAGAAACTTCTACTGTCAAAGCTAAAAAGAATCCTATCAGTAATTTCATCCCAACTGTATTTTCCCTCCCCACAATTTTATGTTATAGTATTTATGGAGGCTGTCTAGTGCAATATACCAGAAAGGGAAATGATGGCTAATGAAGTTGGTCCACCATATAAATGTTTCTAATAATTTATCCATCAAAAGTAGAAAAAGTTTAATTATAATGTTGTACAGCTGCTGCAAGAATATTTTATCCATCAGAGATGATGTGCACAATGATGGCCTAGTGAAGTTTCTATAAATAAGAAAATAATTCATGGCAGAAAGTTCGTAAATTTTCATTTTCTCTTTTAAGAAGATTGCAGTAGAAAAAACCAAAATCTGTGCTATGAAATAATTCACTTTTCAGCACTATTAATTCAGTTTACTCTAGCATGAACACTGATGCTTTGCAGAGCACAGCAAATCTAAGACCAGCCATTTCAAGGGTGAGTATGGGAG
This sequence comes from Machaerirhynchus nigripectus, assembly GCA_013397975.1. NCBI lineage: Eukaryota > Metazoa > Chordata > Aves > Passeriformes > Dicruridae > Machaerirhynchus > Machaerirhynchus nigripectus. The sequence goes on from VZRQ01008543.1 coordinate 1,914,994, forward strand.
GGATTTCATTTATTACATTTCTCCTGTTTCCTTTAATATCTCTTTTGGTAGGGAGGATCATTTAGGCTTTGTTTCAGATCAGGGCTTTTTACTCTTAGTCTTCATTAGTGATGAAAATCTGGAGACCTACTACATATTCATTTAATATAGAAGAGAATTATTCATGCCTGAGACAGTAAAGTGAAAAGAAAAAAAAATGAGAAAGCAAACCTCCCTACTAAGAAAGGACATTAGTCATTTCTCTCTGTCATTTTTTTGGCAGCTGATGTTCTCTGTTTAGTAAACTATTCCATTTAAAACAACTGAAGCTGTAAAACTAATGTAGCAGGTCAGGGAAAACAGCCAAAGCCAGGTCAGAGAATCTGAACCCATGTCACCAGTCCAGTCAGTCTTGTGTCACACCACTTACTCTTCATTTTCCATGCTAAGAAAATGCATTAGCGTTATCAATACCATTGCTTATAAGGAATATTATCCTCTATAGGATCTCAGAGGCCATTGCTGCAGATATATAAGAACTCAAAGTTTTGGATACAAAAGGAATAGGGAATTTTCTCGAAGGAATTATTTTTAGAAAGAGTTCTTAATAAGAGGATATAGTAGAAATACTATTCACATTACAGGAAGCAAGAAGAGTAGCAAAAAAACCCCAAACCAGTAATGTGAAGCAAGGGAGATAAAGGACAAGAGGCAGTTACTACTTTAATCATGTGAGGCAAGACCCATTGTTAAAAATGTGGCAATGGGTTTGAGTTTGATTCTCCAAGAGACGAAGGCAAAATCCCCAGAGCTGAGCAGAGAGACATAAGCATAGAAGATGATGTATCAAGTATTCAAATTTTAGATACAACGAAAGAAGGGACAAATTGCCCACAAGGACATGAACAGAGAGGAGGAAAGGGTGAATTTTTTGTAATAAAATGGTAAGAACTCTTACTGAGCTAAAAAAAAAAAAGAAAAGATGAGCCAAGAATGGCCCAGAGTTGATTAGCCAGAGCAACGAAAACAGTGAAGCTCATGTATAAAAGGTATTAGTCATTTACCTATTCTCACTGTACACCTTTTGTCATCTTTCAACCACAACACCAGAACTGCAGCTGTGCTACTTTCAAGTGCAAAAATGTTACCACTGATTTTTTGAATTTGCCCTGGTACATATTCAAAAAGATGATGCTCACACGGTCTTTAAAGCAATTTAGAGAAAAAAAACATTTTCTGTAACAGCAACTAAAGACTGATGAATGCAATAAGGAAATTTTACAGAATGATCTCCACCTCACTAGCACAAAAATACCACTTAATAAAGATGCCTTTCTCCAAACTTACAGAATATTTATCTACAAATCTCAGAACTAAATACAAATATTTCTTGAGCAGTCTTACCATGCAACTCTTCCTGTGATTCACTGATTTTGTTTGGAATGTATTCCCTGGTCTTAAACTTAATACAGAATTAAAGGAAAATGGCATCTTAAAGGTCAAATGTCCAAACTAAAAAGAAGATTTTTAGAGATGGGAATTAAAACAAGGCATATTAAAAAACCCTCTCAACATTATTTATTTTTATGTGAAAACTACATACAGCAAAGAAAACTTGGTCAAATTTAGAGATAGCTTTAAGAGATATTAAAAAAGATTTCATTAAAGTTACCAGGAAAAAAAAAACCTTTTGTACATGAAACTATAAAGCCATTTACTTGTAAAACCATTAGCATATTTAGGAGTGTTTCTGACTAAATGACTGCTCTTTCTAGGTACTTTACTTTGTATGATTTTCCAATTACATTTTTTTACACATATAAAATTCACATACTCATTTTTGTTGCTAACCACTAAGATATAAAAATAGGGAGCTCCTCACAGCCAACTAGTGGCTCTCAATTGGATCAATATGTCAGAAAAATGTTTTTCCTTCAAACAAGATGAAATAGTTAACACTGCCTTCTCCAAACAGTTTCTATTTATATTTCCTGTGAAGCATCCAATTCTCTCATGAGATGCATGACTCCTCAGGGTGACATTAAGTTCAGCACTAGGTTCAGCAGAAAGCTGTTCCTGAACCTGAACATTGACATAAGACTAAAGTGTATCTATGTCTACACAGCAGCAGCATAATCTACACAGTGATCTATTTCAACACAAGTTCCCGCTTTTGAAGTAACATGCGAAGAGTAATTCTCCAGGACATTTCTGAAATAAGATTCTCTTGTTCATAGATGTGGAAGCTGAACTTGTACCCCTGAAAAAGGCAGTCTGTATGCAGCAATGAGTGGGAAATGACCAAAGCCCAGCTGGACTAAAATACTATCTTTACCATTTACTCACATTCTGTTAGATGCTCAAACTTTTAAATTAAAAATACGGATGGGTCCATTTGCTCAATAGATCAGAATCTCCTTTGCATCAGTGTAATGCAGAACATTTATGGCTTCATCAGTTTTAAAAGATGAGGAGATAATTATTTCTCATTTAAAATGAACATAAAAAGTGAACAGTAAAAGTGAAGCTCTATAGATATGTTAATGTTAATATGTTAATATCTATATGTTAATTTTATTTCTGTACCCATATTTCAGCTCTTTGAGGTTCAGAATAATTTAATATTTTCTAAGTTTTGGTTCTTCAGGCAAAATCCTGAGAACCCTTAATTGCAGTTTATAGCTTTACTTTAAATAAACATAGCAAGGCACATCTAGAAATGTCCAAATTTCTGAGTTTTCCAAAAGTCTTTTCTCCTACCCAGAAAAGGAGATGTCTTGTAAATTCCTACCATTAATTTTAGGCAAGTAAGAAAAGTTGGCTTTGGGTTTAAGGAAACATCTTGGCATTTTCCTGCAAATATTAAAAGAAGACAGTGTTGCATGCAATGCAGAGACTTAAAGCTTCCAGAGTCTCACTAGAATCTTTGGACATCTGCTGTCCAAAAGAAAAACAGGTAGATAATGACACATGGTAGAATTTAGTAATGAATAATACACTTCTCTTGGAACTTTCTGACCATTTAATAGAAGATACAAATCCTTATGAAATTCTAAAGTGTGATTAAATAGAAAAAAAAAAAAAAGCGTTTGCACTTTTCTGAAAACTTAAGGGATTTAATTATCAAGATATGAAAATATAATATTAGATTAACAAAGAGTCTTCCAAAAGCATAACAGCATCAGAATATGATTTCTTAAAAGCTGGACTAATGTAATCACCAAAGTACTGCATTCCTAGCTGCATCTTCTCCCTGGAAGCTAAATGTCTAAGCATACCTGATAGACATTTCCTTAATGTGTCCTATCAGTCTGTCATATAATTGACATGCTTCTTTCCCTGGAAATTAAACCAGATTTATTCGGTGATGTAAAATCCTCCCACCTTTCTGCCAATATATCTCTGCACACAGGAATAGTGAAGTTAAGAGTTTCCAGTCTGGTTAGCTATGAGCAGATACTACAGAGTGACAGCTCTTTTCTTGAACATAAAAATCAAACCCAGGATACCTGGGTTCTTTTTGGTGTTAATCTCTACTTTTGTGTGTGTGTGTGTGCCTTATGGGGAAGAGGGCGGGTCTATACACCCAAATATGTATATATGCATGAATCAAATATTCAGTCAAAGGAACAGTGGAGATCTGACGTGAATGATCAAAGTTTTAAACAGATCTACAAGATGAGCATTTGTGGGGTGGGAAGTCCAACAACCCATCTGTTGAGACACATATAAAGAAAGTTGACTGGCCATTTGACTTAATAATATCCTAGAAACTACGTCACAACCTGAACTGATGGACAGAATGCCTTGGGGAAAAAAGTAACAATTACTAACGTACTTTCAGCCAGCCTTTTCCTAACTGTATTATATGGAGATTGAAAAATGCCTGTTCTGATAAGAAATTTTGTCAAAGTTATATTGTAACTTCAATATGGGGTGTGTTTAATGCCCATTTACAGGGATGTGACAGGGATTTACAGGGCAGTGACAGTTTTGGTTCACTTCAAGGTTTCGGAGAATAGTGTATTTTGGCAAAAGAGGAGAGATACAAAAAAATTCCTCCTTTATTTTCTGTCATCAAATATTAGAACTGTGTAAACTGTACCACCTTTAGTGTTTACTAGTTGATTTTTTTTAAGGTAATGATTTTGATTATCTATAATTTTGACAAAACAGAGTCATTAAAGCTGAAATGTTCCATTTAGGTTACTTTCTTTCATCTTGATTTTAGCAAAAACAATTTAGAGAAAATTTGTTTTTCCTTAATATTAAAATAAATTCTTATTGATGATAGATTCTCATCAACTAGTAATTGGAAAGCTATGGAAATTCTGTGCTTTCAAAGCATGCGGTTGAAAAATAACAGGGACTGTTCTCATAGAAATCATGAGCTAGCTACACCTGTGGAAATTTGCCCAAATTGTCTGCTTTTAAAAACATGTATAGAAAAGTGTTTATGTGTTTATAAAAGACCGCTTTACTGTAACTGATAAATTACATTTGTCCTGAGAATGTGGCAGACTGAGGCCATTGGATACTTTCTTTGTAGCATCTGAGGATCATGTGTGATCCAAGTCTGCATATTAACACTGATAGTCGGAGCCCACCTCAGGCTCAGTTCTTCCTTCTTCCTTTCCTCCTCAATCTCAGCTTCCCTAGAATAAACCTGGGGTTATAGCAACAACACAAAACCATGCTCACAGTTAAAGCAGCTGAACGAAAACCTGTAGAAAGAAAAAATATTCTTTCCTTAGCTACTGAAGTCATATGTGCTAATGAGCAAGTTATTTGAAATAGACTTCTTATGGATGGCCATTAATAAGTTCATGTAATTAGTGATCACCTGATTTCTGACCTATGGTCCCGATATGCAGACCTACTGAATAGTAAATGCTGCAGCAGAAAGTCAGCAGGGGCTTTGCTTCAAGCTACTGCACCACTGAGCTGTTTGGAATGCTAAGTAGGCTGGAAAGCAGGTCATGGATAGCTCAGTTTGTCAGCCAAGCTGAGTGGCACTTTGACCTTAATCTCCATGTATGACAGTATATGACAGCATGTCACCTTCTCATTTCGCAAGGTGATCTAAAAGTAAATATTTTTAAAACAAATAAAGCAGGGATGTTTGCAACAAAAGACGTTGGAAATTCTGGAACTGAAATAGGTTGATACAATGCAAATGGAAGTGTAGAAAAGTAAAAATTAAATTCATAACCCCGTCTGTTGGCTTCAATCATGCTTTAAGTCTCTGAATCTCCCCAAGTAAGGCAAATTAAAAAAAAAAAAAGTGTCCTGGGCATTTGTATAAGGTAAAGTTGGATTGAATGATTAACAGTCTGTAGGTTATTTTCTTCTTGAAGTTCACAATTAATGCATGACATATCAATGGACAAAGTAAAAGACAGAAAAAAACATCTGGATTCTCTCTTCTAGGATGTGATTTTCTGTTATATAGAAAGAGAACTGACTTTCCATGCAAATATGCAAATATGGAAATTTAATTAGGTTTGTTACTTTGTTAACTAATTTTGCTTATAGTTATGGTTCTAGAAGTTCAACATGCATCAGATTCAAAATGAATCAGATTCAATATGTTACTTGAAATGACATTTTCATTCTTACAGTAATGAAATTGAATTAAATATATTTGTCTTCAATAATAATCATGCTCATCTTTCCAGTGTAGGCTCAGAGAAAATTTTGTGCATATGCATCACTATAAACAGCTTTCCTTTCCTTCAAAAGAAAGACTAAATTTCGTTTTTCCTGTTGCTTTTACCTTCTCTTCCTGCTGTATTCAAAATTACCATCACGATACCCAGGATCCCTTATTTTCAGGGAGCTGGGAAATACAGACTGCCATTACATGTTATTTCATGACTCAGTTTGCTGATTTAACTGTAAAGTTACCTGTTACTCTTCACCTGGCAGTTTTTGAAACTGTGAGAATCTGAGCAGGATCATTTTTTTTACTGCTTGAGATTCAAAGCTTGAAAAACCTGCAGATTCACTGTGAAGTTTGGTCAAAATCAACAATTCTTGCCCGTTCTTGTTTAAAATTCTAAGCTATTTATTATTTTCAAAGGGTTTTCACAAAGAAGATTAATTCAAACATAGATCCATAAAGAAATCTCAGATTACTGGAAGCAGATACAGTATTGCATTTCACAAGAATGATCAAGAAACACTCCAGTTGAGGCAGACAATGGCATTTCTGTGATGTGTGCAAACCACCATTCTGTGCTCATACTGTGAATTTGCTTCAGAAAAGGATGTATAAAAGGAAAATACGTAATTGGCAAGGCTGCAAGTCAAAGTTAATCAGGTCATTAGTTCAGAAACCCAATGGAGAGTTTAATTAGATATGAGTTATCTAATAACTGTGAGTGTCTCTGATGTACATTTGTTTGGACATCAATTACTAAGGGTCCCTATCATTGTTCTAACATTACAGCTAAAGTAAGGAACACTCCTTTGAGTCCTATGTCAGCTTCCAGCTGTCTACAAATTATATCAAATTATTAATGTGAATGTCAACCGAGATGAATTCTTTGTAAAAATTCCGGCAAATTTTTAGTGGTTGTATTTCCAGTTTTCATGTATGGCTGGGTTAAGCAAGTTTGATATTACATCTTTGGAGGTCTTGCAATCTCAGGTACTCACTGGTGTCCCTGCTTGATTTGGCTTTCCACTCTGACCTGAGATAAAACCCTTGACTCTGTCTATGCTAAATATACCCAGGCATATTACAGTTTCACCTTGCTTTCAGCTTTTCACTAACACTTCTCTGTCTGACATAAAATCCAACTTCAGACCTAGAACAATATCAAATATCAACACAGTAGGTATGAATATAAAATTATAAAATATGTGCCATAGCTTTTGTATAGTCAGCTAATACATTTCTGCCTCTTGGGCTCTGAATTTATCTTATCCAGTATCCACTTCTGTCAGTACAAGGAAGAACACACAGTTATCCTTCTAAGAAGAGTAAACAATACAGGCACACTATGCATTTAAATTAAAAATTACTTGTAGAACTAAAGGTAGAAATCTATTCCCATATTTATGGTAAATATCAAAATAAATGCCTGATATTCTGCACTCAAAATTGCTATGTCAGGAAAATATGCTTGTGCTACTTACTGACAAAAATGAACTTGTGAACTAAAGTGAATATTTGTAAACATTAAATGCAGTTTTTTTCTTCCTACAAGTACCAAGGAATATAATTAAATTTTTCCCAAAAGATGTATTTATGAGTAGGTTAGACAAACACTTGTCACTATAGCAAGTAGGTGTGAAAGACCTTTCATGGTCTTCAGCAACCATCAGTTTCACTGTTTATGCTTTTACATATATCTTACTTGGAAATTTCAGTTTCTGTTTCATCTTCAAGATGTTTACTGTATTTTAATGAAGTAATCACTTCAGAGAAGGTGCTTCAACAGAATGCTTCTCATTGACTGGGTTGCACTGTGGACAGGCATATCAAGGGCCAGTGTTAGTCCAACAGCTTAGATTCACTGCACTGAAAATTAAAAGGTGAAAAAATTGAGACTGAAAGAAAAAAACAATAGGAAATTTTTCCTTAAACTCCGATGAGATGTTGTGAAGAAATAATCAAGCTGAAACTTATTTGAACTTCTCTGTTTAAATCAATACAGGAGCATTCTGTCTTTGCAGTGATAAGACAGGAAGATTCAGCCTTTCTATTGGGCTCAAGGCAAAAGTCATAGGTCGAAGTATAATCAAAAATTATCTCCTAGCTCTTTCTAGCCTTTTTTTTTATTCCCCCCACTCCTAGGGATGAATCCTCAATCGATGGTCTCAGAGCCTCAGATTATCTGTCACACAGAGAAAAGCTGTCTCAAGCAGCGAGGACCTCTAATCAGATATTGACAGATAAGATGTTCTGGGTGATAAAGATAGATTTAAAATCCAAAATGGCATTTTTTTTATTAGAATCATGGCCTAACTGTTAAAGTCATGATATAAGATAAATTGTACAATCTAAGTCTTCCAATCAATTTATTAGCTTTCCTAAATATAATGAATATAAGTTTCCTACTTAAGCCAAGGTCAAATGCCCACAGATCAACAAAAGTCTTTGTATTTTCCTCTAGATTGATAAAAAGACATTCCTTCGTAACATAAACAACTTCTACCTGACTTGGAAAACTTGAAAGTTTCAAAGTTATATAGAAAAATAGGAAATACTGACAGAAATGATCATACTCAACATTTAACTAGTATATCATTCTAACTGAGCCCAGTATAGTGTTTAACAGCTCACTTAAAGAGATTCCTATAACTAGAAAACACTACTCAGCTTCAAAACTCAGTCAAGGCATACCTTAAATTAATGCAATAAGTTATACATTCCATAGGATTATGTTAGGTAGTAGAGAAGAAACCACAACTAAACAAGAATTAAACCGTCACCAACTAACTGTAAAATAATGAAATACAAATGAAAATAATTCTACCCACTGAGAAATAGATAGTTTTAATATAAATCCAGCTTGAACTGATGGGTAAAAAATTCGCGATTCATAGCACAATCCTACTAACAAATGCTACTAGTTGAGGAAGAAAAGGGAAAAGAGTATCTTCAAACAGAGACCCTGTATACCTTCAGTACTGAATCAAAGTAATTTAAACTGATATAAAAATATTACCCTTATGATGATGATGACCTTGATGCTGCTTTGTTAGACCATTTAAGCCTGTGCATTAATTATTTTCCTAAAAGCCAGGACACATTAAAAGGAGGGAAAAAAAATCCCACATATAAAAAAAAATCGTATATATATTTTTCCCACATTTGGCTTAGGGTTCCAGAGGACAACAGCCAACTATCAAAGGGGAGTTCATAAAGTCTGCTACAATGTAGGAATCAAAGAGAGATGGAAAAGGAAAACTGTCATTTTTTGTACAGATACATCGCATATAGGCACACAGGGTTTCAGCCCAGGAAACATCCTTCCTAGCCGGATGATGACAAAAAGTCATTGTCTGAATGATGCAGGATCAGCCAAGGTTAACAAAAAGTGCAGTATCAGAGAAAGAGTGAGTGTTGAAGGAGGATGTTGATTATGCCTGGAACAGAGATGTGGCCAAACTGTGTGGTACAGAGAGCCCAAACTGTGAATAAGCAGAGTGTTTATAATAGATGTGCAGTAATGACAATAACACACATCCCACAGTATTTTGGGTGCTACTTGATGTATATGTCAAATACCAGAACACAGGAGAACTGAAAAACTCATAAATTTTTGTCAATGAGTTTAAAAATATTGCTAGGAGAGAGTATAAAAAAGTAAGACGAATGAATGAGGAAGCTGTCCTCTGCACTCGTGGCACAAAATTCAACATAGATAAGTATACTGAGGCCATACTTACCTGGCCAATGCTAAGACTAAAATAGAACTATGATTCAGAACAGCTTTTATGAAATATTTTGTGTTTATAGGGTAAGTGTATTACAGAACACTTGGAAATGAGAAGTAGAATTTTGTTCTGGATTATTGAAGCATTTTCAAAGTGCTGTGATCATGTAATCTAATTCACATGTGAATTAGACTAATTGTAGACAAACTTTCCTCTAACTGTTAAAATTATATGCAAAATGGACATCTACATTTTCGTGCAATGATGTGCTAACTCAAATTCGGTCCCTATTAAGGCAGGATATGATAAAATAAAATCAACATTTTCAATTCTATTGAAAAAATGTTTTGATGTAAATATTGTAAAAGCAATCAATAAATTTAATGTTCTGAGCAATTATTAGATAGTTTAAATCAAATGTATTTACCCATATTGCATGCGTATAGAAATTGAGGTCATAGCTACAAAAGTAAAAATGCAAATTAAATATCCTTTCACTTATTAATATACAATCAAAACAATATAATGAAAATCATCAGAGCTAGACTAATAATAATAACAGCAACAACAGCAATAATAACAACAACAAAACCAATCCTATTATGAGATTCTAGCTGTACCAGTATTTAACAATTCTCAGGAGAAATACATTCACTCCAGCCTGCTTACAACATCCAAATAAAATCTTATCAAGATAAAGAAAGCTTTCCAACACATGCAGAGAAGACAATTCCCTATATTCTCACTACATTCCTCAAGAAGATTTTTTTTTTAACTATCAAAATAATTCTGGCAGGGCATGACTTGTAATTTACTGCATATCCAAAGTTTAACTAAGCATTTAACTAAGCCTGTGCATTTTCTCTTGTAATACTCACGAAGATTTTATCAGCTTTGACTGTTTATAGGCTTTGCTGATAGAAAAACCTCTTTATAAGCAAAGAATACCAATTAATTAATTCTCACATCATCCATTTTGAGCAGAAAAATGACATCTACTTTACCGATAGGGCATTGCATGAGTTCACAAAAGTCAAAACAAGGTCATATATGGTCAGCCGTGGAACAGCCACTGAATTAAAGGTTAATCTCAAACCATGGTAAAGCTCATGTTAAACTGAGAGGAGACAAATTTTACTTCACTTTCCAGATTCACAGTGCCAGGCACTAACTTGTAATTACAAGGATTTTGAATTAACACTGGCTTGGTCTTTTTTTCTCCCAGTGTAGATAATTTCCATCTAAAATTTGCTCTCTTTTTCAGATCAATTATCCCCAAGCACTTGGTTAATCACTAGATACCTGCTCTGGCTCTCTCTACAAAGCAATGAACTGTCAAATAAACTGCATAATTACTACTTCCTTATCCTAGCACTGTTATGCTATGGTTCTAATTTTAATAGCTATCCTTTAGCATCTTATGTTTACAGTCCAAGGTACACCATTTATAAAATAATATATCATTTAAGCAGGAATGTACTTTATTTTCACTTGAAAGCACATACACTTTGATACATTCAGATTCCAAAGGCAATTGTATCACTAATTTCAATTCAGTCAACAGTTTTGACATTTAACTCAAATTCTGTTTTTATTAAGAGTTGTTTTTGGAGCATTATTTTGTATTTCTTCCCAAACCACATATGTTGCCTATTTAATTAACAGGTTGCATTTACTAAGACTTGTGTCTTCAGGTAAATGCTAACAATGTGAATTCCTCTCATGTGTAGAAATTGTCTGTACACTGAACAAAACTCAGATTTTATGTATGGGAGGTTTTAAGACATGAGCATGGTTAGGAAGGCTGTTCAGCAATAACCCCACAAGGGCAGGTATATTTAGTCCCAAAACAACACTGATTCTCTGTCTCCCAGCCTCACATTATTAGTGTACCACACACATTAGTAAGCTCTGAAGTTTCATTATATACTTGCATGACATACTATGGCTTCTCACTGCACAGTGTGTACAGGTGATTGACAGCCAATTTGACTGTCAGTCTGTCTGACCTGTCCTGGCACTGGATGGCTATTCTCTCCTTACTGACATTATCTGAACCCCTACCTGTGGGTTTCAGCTGGAAAATAATGTTTAGACACTTGTATTCTCCTTTAAGTAGGTGAGCCTATTAACCTAGCTCCTTTGTGTAGATGATAAGACTGAGGTGTTTACTCAAGTAGAATGTCTAGTTAATTGTGCGGTGCAAACATGCTACTGAACACCAATATCAAAGCCACTTGCAAACCCCAGCTTAATTTTTCTCACTGCAGCTAAAGGAACTGGAATGTTTTTAAGTTATATCCTGACAGACAGCAGAGAGGAGTAAGTAAACAAACAGAAGTAGGTTTTAGCTTTCTTTTAAAGCCAAAATAAACAAAACAAGCCTTTCAGACTTTCGCATCTTCCAACCAAAAAAAAAAAAATAAGGTTCTATCTAAATTGACATACATAAATAGTACAAAAGATTGCAAGTGCATTTACTTAATTAAAAATTAGGCTTATTATATAAACCCAACTTCAATTCAGCTCAACTGAATACAAACTAATTAGAATTGGTGTATTTCCTATGTTTATATAAGGCCATGGATTCATCTGAAAAACTCCTTACTTATGATTTCCGTGCATGATGTATTACATGATACAGCTATTGGCCATATTGTTTTGACAAATTTTAAGCAGAGTACTCCCTTAACCATTATAAAATGTTCTATTAAGAAAAAAAGATTGGTTTCATATGACCTGACCTTTCAAGAAGACTTGGAGATAATTCTTTATTTATTCTCCTTGGGCAGCTCCTTATTCTCCACAGCAACTCATTATATCTTCGGTCTCAGTTTATCAATTTCTGCTAAACAGGGCTGTTTGTTTTTCTCACCTTCATAGAAGACTCACTTGCAGGAAGCAACAAACATATGAATGGTGACACAGGCGTGGTTCAACCTTTCCCAAATTAATATGGCTCTTGGGTTAAAACTTTTCTCTGTGTAAGCAAAGATATTATATACAGCATTATTACTCTTCTATGAGCTACTTAAGCTCTTTTTCTTTACACTGGCAATCAAATGTTTTCTTTCTCTTTTTTTTTTTAAAGAATAATGTTGACAAAAGTCAGAAGTTCAACAAAGACAATAACAAAATGAAGTTTTCCCATAGTTTTTTAACATTTGGAAATGCCATTCTCACAAATGCAGCATGTGTCACAACACCAGGGTACCCAGAGCTCCGATTGGCTTACAATGATTTATTATAAGCAATAATTCTGTATCCTAGCAGTTGCTGGAGCAAGGCTGTGCTAGAGGCCTATGCACACACATATTGGAATTAATGAAGCAGCAGTTTATGCTGTTGCAAACAGCTGGGGGTTCTTAACTTGTTTTTCTCTACAGAATTTTTAGATTTCATTTGTTTCTAGCAGTTACGGAATGCAGTAAAAGGAAGAATGGTGAATGAAGAGAAATGGAGCTATGTAAAACAGCAAAATCTGGACCTAGGTCAACAAAATATGCTCCTCTGATAATACAGATAAATTTATTTTTATATTTTACATTGTTTTATCAGTTCCACTTTCCCTCAAAATGCCGTATTTGGTGTCAGTAAGACTAAAGATAGCTACAGATGTACCTGCAAAATACACCAGGCAGCATGATACAGACCTTCAGCCTTTTGCTGATCAAGTCTGCCTCAAAGCAAGGAACAAAATAAAAATGGTATTTTAGCTGGGACAGCATGTTCTTAATATGGTTTTATTGTTTCTAGACCTGTGCGATTATTGTGTCCAAAGCTCTTAAAAAGCCTGGAACTGCACTGTGCGGTGAGGATATGATACCTCTCGTTTGCATCTTACCTGGAATTTCTTTCCTCCTGAAACCACTGTTGTACATAATTGTACTCACAACAGGAATTTGTGGTAGTTAACTGTGGGCAGTTCCACAGCTCCAGCACATTCTTAGGGCAACTGGCATATTCTCACTTTTAAAGTTCTTAGCAAAATAAAATTTTTAAAAAAGGAATAGTGGGGCAATAGAGGTAAAACCATGCACCTGAGAATGGATTTTAACAGCACCGTATCCAGTTGCTGAAGAACACCCAAACAGTCCTGAACTGCTGCTGCAGAGCACTCGTTAGGATCAGAAAGAGGGAGGCAAAGATGAGAGTTTCAGCAGCTGAAGAGAGGTTGAAGGGCAGCTGCAGAAACTGGAATGTATGCGATGTTTCATGCAGAGACTGTGGGTTCTGCAGCTGTTTAATTCTCTACGGAACATTTCTTTGCTCATGAATATTCCTTTATTCACTGTATCCCCTCCAAAGGGGCTGGCAGTGCCACATCACAGGATCCTGTCTAGTACTCTTCAGAGTCTAACTTGCTATTGCTTTTTAAGTCAGCTAAAGCTCTGAAATGATTGCTTATAGCTGGGGCATGTTTTGATTGCTCTCCTGTCTTCCTTAGGCTATTCAAATGGAGGCAGCAGCTGCATTTTGCCATTCACAGTCATTTATGCCTAAAGGCTCATGTTTCCTGTCAAAAGCTGGAACCAGTGATTGTATATGATTTTTGTTCTTTAGTTTAATCGTACATCACCGATATGTTCTCATAGCATTTTCCATCTAGTAATAACTTTATTGATCCACTCTTCAGTCTTTCATCTTTCCATGCATCTAAGCACACTGTAACAAAACTTCCACTGATCATTTTGTATCTTAAATTACACATAAATACATATTATAAAGCTATTCAATAATCACTCAGTATCAACAGGTTTACTATACAAGGGCCCAAGACAGGCAAACATCCATAACTGTCACTGGAAATAATCAAAGCTAGAAAGGAACAAAACTAGGTTGCTACCATCTGCTTGGTCTGTTTCCCATTGCAGATTCAAAATGAAAAAAAAAAAAATAAAAAAAGAAAGAAATTAGAAATAATAAGCAAACATGAACGGAAAAGAAGCCTATGATCAAAACAGCAAACAATAAAAAAAAACCTTCTTTTTGTTTTTCTTAAAAATAGTATTAATTCATGTGCAGTGATTTTAAACTTTAAACTTATTTTGTTTAAAAGATATTTTTTGACAATTAAGAACTTTATTTTCTTACCTTCTAGACATCCTGATCAAGATAAACTGTAATATCTAAAAATACTTACTTTGATATACTGCCCTCTTTTTCTTTCATGGTTTTCCAAGGCATCAAATATATCTGTGTTGAAATTAAATCTTCTTCTACTGCATCCATGCTTTCAGTTTCTATCACATTCTACTGCCTCACAGCCCACAGTGCTGGATTTCTAATATTGCTAATATCACTTCCATAGCAACATACTAAGATATCATAAACTTGGCATTACAGCTTCATTCCTAGATTAGGTCTAAGGTGGAGCTGATTTCAAAAGGCAGTTCTTATTGAAGCATGCATACACGTAATAATCAAAAGTAATTGCCATTGGGATAGGGATAATGGCTTTCAGAGCACTGCAAATCAGTTTCACAAAAAAGATGTCCCTTTTCAACTCTGGCCAAGAACAAAGAACTTGCTTTGTTAGTGATGTTTAGAATGTATTTCCCCAGCCATCCTTAAGGACAGAACCATATAACCACAGAGATACAATTACTAAGAAAGATAGTATTACTTTTGTTTTTCGCATGCTGGATTCAGTCCATTAAACAGCGGATACAGCCCAGTGTAAAATGAGGGCAAAATTTGGGTCCGTCATGTAGTTGCAAATATCAAAAATGCACAAATGAATGTACAGAATGAATAAGTGAATAAGAAGGAATTCAAACTTCAAATGCTGCCAAAATAGATTTATCAATAAATCTCTTAACTTTTAAGCCCAAAATGTAATATGTTAAGTAGAACACATATCATTTGGTCAGCATTCTGGCATATCCTATGATATATAATGACTAGGGACAAATGTGCTCCACTTGTTACTTCCTGGCTGGAGTCCTAAGGAAAATTTTAAAAGAAGGATAATGCAGGAAACCATATACAGACTGTACTGCCACAGGCCTTGCAAATGGGTGAATAGCTCAGCAATAAAAGATGTTATTTTAAGAGTAACTAAATCTACATTTGTTTTACCCTGTACACTTCTCATTGATATCAGGCATGATCACAGAGGAAAATTCTTCTACTCTATTGGTCTCAGCACAGGTCTTCTTTGAGGTTCATCAGAAAAACAGAACATCCAGATCTCATGATTATGAAATAACATGTGGAAAAGAAAATCCACTTGTCTATTTATAAGACATTCAAGAATGTTCCTCTTATAGCTCTAGATAATAGGGAAGGCTCTGTAAGGATGAATTCAAAGTTTAAAAAAACCAGTAAAAGGAATGAGCAGCTTTCAGCAGAGAATATTTCAGGATTTGTACTGGTTGTTTCTTTGTTTAGCATATCCACAACTTGTCTGAGAAGACGAAGAACAAAGTTTCACAATACAAGGTTATTGAGGATAGTGAGGAAGGAGCCAAACGTGCACAATTTCAGGGAGGAAAAAAGACTGAACAATTATACTATAAAATAGCAGATAAAAATAGGTGTAGAAAGACAGGGATGCATATGGAAAAAAATCTGAATTTCACATATAACACAATTAATGCTATGTTTTTTCAGGAGTGGTTTTCACTACCTTGGCTCAAAGCTCAGGAGCAATGAAAAAAAAGGAATTGAATTGAAAAAAAAATAAGGAAAAGAGCATAATGGATAACACTGTTATGCTGTCATTGAAATACATCATGCACTGATTCTTGAGTACTATATGCAGCTGGATTTAGTCTCAGTAATTTTGTGGAGTAACTGGGAAAAATCCAGAGAAAAGCAATTGGTATGATTTAAAACTAGAATTCTTCAGTCTGGAAAAGAGACAGTTTATAGGAAGAAAGACAAACTCCTATAAATTATTAAAAGAAACACAGTAATTAACAGCCTTTTCCAAGAAGTATGGAAGATTAAATTAAACAAGAATGCAGATGGAAAACAATTGTGATGGGTTTTGGTTAACTTTTGTTGTTGTTTGGTTTGGGTTGTTTTGGTTTAGCTTGTTTGTTGGGTTTTGGTGGTTTTTGGGTTTTTTTGTAACCGCATGGGCACATGTTTAATTAACCTGCAGAACTTCTTGCTATAAGATCTTGAGGACACTAAAATGAGGACCCTAGAATCTTATGGAGGTTAAACCTCCCTGGAACTGAAAAATGCAAGAGCTGTTAAAAAGCTGAGAAAATAACATGGCTTAGCGAGTATCTGAGGCTCAAACTGTGGGCTGGAAGAAGCACGTTTGGAAGTTCAGGCTAACACCCTGCCCTTGTCAGCCTTTTCTTTTGTAACACACTTCTGCCAGTGGGCAGCGTGGCTGGCATTTCCAAAGAGATCTATTTTCCCAAAGGTCACTGGATGTCTTTCTGGGCTCCAATGAAAATTTAAGTACTGTTACTTCACATACATCCTTTATATCCTTTTTTTCTGTTGGATAGCAATATGCTCCTCTACAGAGTTAGAACTACTTGTATCAAGCTCATGTGTTCAGGAGGAATACAGGCCAGTGGCCAACAGCCTGCACTTTTTCCTAAGGCACTGGGTAAAGCAAATACAAAACTGGAGAAATACTGCACTTTGTGCTTCGAGCAGTGCAGTGGTGGGAGAAAACACCCTAGGCTGCATGCTACCTGGGAAGTGGGTTCTCGCCCACAGAACCTAAATTTTAAGTTCTGCCTTAGAAATTGTAAGCAGAGGACTAATTCAGTAGGCAAGACAGAACCGAGCCACAGCTTCACGTTTATTTAGTTTATAATTTGTCTTCCAACATGGATTATAGGAACTGACAACTCCTTTACTTCTTTCAGGAAAAAGAAACAGCAATTTTTCACTGTCAGGATAGCATTTTAATTAACCATTAATTAAAACTTTGCATACAAGGTTTTTAACAGTCAGAAACCTTCAGTTTAATATCTGTATATCAGGCAGATGTATATATTGAAACTCACTGAAAACTATAACCTAGAAAATGTCCTTGAAAAGGGAATTCCCACTTATGCATGTTAATAATCATAATTCCTTTGGATTGTAGATAGTATTTTATGTGGGGAAGTAAAAAACTTGTTGGGTTTTTTTTCGGTCAGTGTTCCTTCAAAAGAAATATTTTTGCATAACAAAATGAGAACATGAATTAATGAGTAGGATAAAAAGATTCTTTTCCCCAGTTCCTTATTTCTGCATCTTTGTGATATTTAACCTTTTTTTTTTTCTTTTCTGTGCTTATAATTAAATATGTCTGTTATAATTTAAACTTGCATTTACAGACATGCAAATGTTTGAGCAGCATGGTAAAGGTGATCTTGGAATTTCAGATGCTACATGAGAAAAACCTTGGAGTTCGCTTCATTATAGATATTCTTTTAAAATGAAATCTTAAAAGATTTTTTTCTGTCTGCATGGATTAACTTGTTTCTGCAACTGAAAGGTATTCTGACTAAATGAAAAAATAACATTTCTGGGGCTGAACTTCATTCTCCACTGAGATACTATGCCTGATTTGATTGTGTTCCAAGGGAGTTCTACTTTCACTTGCTTGGGGAAAGTATCAAGATCTAATCCTGATATACACAGACTACACTGATTTATCCAGCTGCTCCAGAATCATATCACTCCAATTTAAGAACAAGACTATATGCCGAAATATGACAAAATTCTAGAATTTGATAGAAAATGGATCTGTTAAACATTCAGCAAGGTGCTGAGATCCAAAACTAACACTGCTGAAAGGCTTGCCACTGGTTACTGTTTGCATCAGGCATTCAGTAGAACTATATTCCTTGACATTTCTTCTTTTGCAGAAGAAAAAAATACCAGTCAAATAACTTTAGTTTTGTGGTTCATTCACCAGAACCACTGTAAAGGACTGTAGTGATTTTGAGATAATATTGTGATTGTACTTACAGTATATCCTCCATTTACTGCGAGCTCAATGTTATTCTAAAATATGCAGGGTTTTTTTCTCAAAACTAAGCAAAAAAGGAGGAAGATCCCACATGTGCTTCGCAGTTCTATTTCACACTCAGTACAGCTCTTTTCCTGCTTAAGATGTCAAATACTGGGTCTCGTTTGTCACTACTCTTTCAGCATATTTAGTTTTGTGGACAAGTGTTTTACTTTTGCAGATAAAACCATGGTTCTGCTGTGCTGCTGAAAGGTGTTTTGAAACATAGATACATATTCTGCACGGTTGTCATATATGTACTTTCAAATGCACAAAAATAGGACTTTCTCTCCTGAATTTCACACAAATATATGAGCTGTTGTCTCATCCTCCACTAGAAGTTATCTACTATGGGACAGTAACAAGCTCAATGCCACACAAATTACCATTTCAGATTACCATTTAAAATAATGGTTTTCTCACCAAGACTTGTTTAAAACACAAGACAGAAAGTCAGTTAGAATTTTTTTTGTTATTTCTTAAACTAATCTCTATTCTCAGTGACATGTATAGAGTACACCAGAATATGTTAATTTTCTTTACCATTTGTCTTTAATGGTTATTTGTTGCTTCTGTAATATTCAAGAGATAAAAGCATATTTCCTGCATTTACTTGCATTATTTCACCTAAAACAGTCATGGCACTCCTTCAATTAGCAGCTGAAAAGTCTGCTTCAATAACTCATTTATTGTGGTATTTGTCCCTGATACTGAGACAGTGTCGTAAAACCTGATGCACTTGAGGCTTTCTTTCTCTTTTCTGAAGAGGTGATTTTCCCCCTCAAATAGCTCAATACCTATTTCCACTCAATAACAAAGTGAAGGAGATAATAGGTGAGTAGCTGAAATAAAATAGCCTGCAAATGAAGACAATCCTGAAGGAACAGCTCATTTAAAAACCACAAGTAAATTTCAAAGCATTGGCTTTAAAAATAGACCCAAACAGGATGAATGAACTTAGTATTTCAACTCCTGAAATTTATATTTCGTTTAAATATTTTGACAGAGTTTTTAGTTTAGAACAATTTTTCCCTATTTCTGTGGTAATGGAAATAGTAACGAAATACTTTATCTGTTTTAGTGGGAAGGCTCATCTTGTCTGACTGGCTTTTGATAAATAGAGGGAGCACAGACTGGAAAAAAACTGGAATAACTAATAAATAAACCTCCTTATAGCTGAAACCTTGTACGAATATTGTAACTAGAAGCTCTCATTGATACAGTAGTCAAAAGATCAGGTCATTGAAAAAGTCTCCAGTTTTCTTTTGGCCAGAACAGTAATTTTTCAATGTCTCCTAAGAATTTTTTGTCATGTTAACCTAGTCATCCCGTACAACTAGATTCCAATGATATTTTCTAACTCAGTACAGAGTCAACAGATGAAGAGAAACTGCTCCTCTAGATTAATATAAATTTAAAATTTTTTTCTCCCTTATACTGACACCTCTTGCCACATTGGATAAAAAAACCCTCTTTCAGTTCCAACTACTGCAATCAATAAAGCAGTTTTGTAATATTCTGACATAGTAAACCTTGGTAAGATAGTAATACATTTCAGATTTAGTTCCTATGTGTGATACGCATGCCTCAAAATATCTGTGGTTTAGTTTCCTTCAGTGGTTTACATTTTTGTAATAAATACATCATTTCTAGTAAGCATATTTATGTGCAGCCTAACTATTAAAAAAAGGTAGGATTTTAACTAAGTCCATTTAGTCTTAAAATAGATGTTCTGATGAATGTAAGAAAGCACGGAATGAAGAAGATAGAACAGGAAACAGCGTTCTTCATGACTACTCACTTTTTTCTTTTTTCACTGACGTCCTCTTTCCAATGTCGAGGTCCACTCTGTACTGGATCTGTATGTGGAGAGAACTCACAGAATGCCAAGATGTCAGAGGACAGCAATTGGGGATGCTTATTATAGAGTTCAATTCTTCAAACCTGACTGGTCTGATCCCATAATAGCTGGAAACATGGAGGGCTTGTTGTTCAAACAGATATGACTAAGCAAGTAAAATTCCGAATATTTGACCTCTTTTCTAAAATATTTGATACTAACATCTCTATACCTTATCAGAAATGGGATACAGTATTTTTTTTCAGTAAGAGTAAGTCATGAGTACAAGTAACTTCTCTGTCTCCAATACCATGTAGTATGTTAACATGTTACGCTCTGAAAAAAAAAATTTAAAATTGTTCTGTGCTACCTCTGCCTTTATTACTGATCCACATGAAGCAGGTGGGGCCCAGAGCACAACAATTCTGGAAAATCTATGATGAACCCGAAAAAATAGTAGACAAGTCTTTGTAATCAATGCCTTCTTCTCCTAAGCTTAGGGACGCATATGTATAAAACTTTAGTTTCGATATATATTCTATTTTTAGTCATAAAAATACACAGGTTATTCAATTTTCATTAAATATTTTGATATTGTCCTCATAAACCAAGCCCAAAGTTATACAGGGAAATTTTTTTAAATGAACTTGCAACCTTTTAGGAAAACAACCAAAAAAACCCCAAAAGCCCCACAAAGAGGATAAAAAATGTACCTAAATTAAATGGCTTATGGTGCTTTATTTTAATAAATAGCATAAGAACTGAAGACTTGCTAAAACTGGCTTTGATACAAAAAGTTAAAACTACTGCTCTTCTCAAGCAATTTTCTAAGTTTTAATACATCTACACAAATGAAAGAAGTTTCAGTGCCATATTTAATATACGATAGATTGTAATATATATCTTTGATGTGATAATATTAATACCTTTGTTTTCACATTCATTCAATCATCTCCCTGATGAAAAGTTCTGGATGCTAATTTATAATCTGTCAAGAAGATTTATAGATTAAACTAGATTTCTTGCCTGTCTCTTGGCTGTTTAGAAAAAAGAATTTGCTCTCAAGAGAAAACCTTATGGCTATTTTACCATTAGTCATAGCTGGTTGTCTTCCACACAGGAAAGAGACTAACTGTTCTTTGTGCTGCATATGGAATTTTATTAATGTCACTAGCTGGAATAGCAAAGAGATATTTAAATCTGAAATATTTACTACTGTTGTTTGATTTTTTTAGAACTTTCATCATTTGTGAATATTTTTATGTGTTAGGAATAGTAATAACCATGAGAAAAGTGGAAAGGATAAAAAAAATACAGATTCTTCAGCTCCAACACAGAAAAACTTTGATTAATTTCCATATATGTTTTCATGTGTCAATGAATTTCGTTACGTAGAATACTAAACAACAGTAATAAAACATTAAAGAATGGTCTATACTCACTGTACTTTTCATTTGGACAGAAACATTTTGCCACGAATGCTTGCCGGAACACACGTTCTTACAAAACTTCTTTTAACAGTTTTGCAAGGTAAATAGTTTCAAATAGTTAATATCAGAGAATCAGCAGGGTGTTGGCAGCTTTAGATAAAACTTAGTGTAAAAGGAGGGACTTAGGGCACTTTCAAACACAAGTTACAAATCTGCAGGGCTATGAGTTAGTTCAGTAAATACCATATAGCACCATGTTTAGACATGGGAATATTTACCATGAGATTTCCCTATGTAAAGCTAAAAGCTATATAATAAATGGTTCCCACTGTTTCAGTAATATGTGCACGACCATGCAAGTCAGTTCCTAGTAGAGAGATTCTGGCTGTGAAACAGAGAAAACATTTTTTACCAGAAGAATTTGGCCCACCACAAAAAAAAAAAAAAAAAAAAAAAAAAAAAAAAAAAAAAAAAAAAAAAAAAAAAAAAAAAACAAAAGTAGTAAAAATAAACCCATTAATTCACTCTAAAAAATAAAAAATATAAAGCCATTTAGCTTTATATTGATAATATAAACAAAGAGATAATAAACAAAAAAGTCAATAATAAAATTATATGTATTGCTATTAATTTGAATCTAACCAAAATGTTTTAGTTATACAAGTTTTTTCACAAATACTTAGAGAGGAAGAACTGTTCCTTTCTGACCCAAAATTTTAGCCCAAAATACCATCTGCTCTACAGAATGTGAAGGTCTGTATACAAACATATTAACTTACTTTTAAAGTACTCTAAATTTTTCAGTGATTGTGAAAAATAAAGTACAAAACTCATATATTTAGCCACAGAAAGACTTTCTTCGTGATGACTTATTTACTGATAAGCTTGAAATCTTCCTGATCAATGAAACAGAATTATTTAGAGTTATTCTAACTTAAGAGTTATCCTAGGCAAAATAGTTTTAAACTTGATCTCTCTGAATTTCAGTGGATACTGACAGTTTTTAGTTATTTGATCTATCTCCAACAAAAATAAATCAGGCTTTAATTTTTTTTTTTATTTGAACTGAATTTGATTCAACTTAATGATCATGGTAATTCCAAGGCAGTGACAACACAGTGATGATATGAGCCTTAATGCAATGTACTCTCACTTGCAAAGCTTTTTAGGAAATATAGATCCTATAAAGTACGTTAATACTGAAATTTGAAATGTTTAACAAATATGTTACAAGAAATATGTGCTTGTCCTCTTAGGTTTCATGCTGGGACTCTAGGAGGTCTTACAGGCTGTTGTAGCATGTGTACCTGTTTCACCACCCATGAACGACTGCAGGAGGTTTGTGAGTATCTGATTAAACACCTGCATGTTTCTTCTTCAGTTTCTTTCCAAGTGTCTTCTTGATGTAGATGACCACATCTATTTCTCTACCTATTTTGCTACAAATATGTCCTTCCTCTAGAACCAGAGAAGGCTTGGCTCTGCTTTATTCCTGAATGACAAGTCATCAATGTTACTTGCATCGCCTCGATTTAATAAGTGGGGTCACATCAAGTACATTATATCCCCCAGGCAGCAAAAATTTAACAGCTCCATAAATGTGTCAAGATGACAAAAACCTCATAAAGTTGATATAAATTTAATATGAGTGACCACTATTCTAGATTTTCCCGCAGGTATCAGTAAAATTACTTTTTTGTCTTTCTTTTTATTAACAGCTTCCTGAGTTACCACACAGAAGAATACTTAAATTATAGTACAGTGCATTCCCATTTATTTTAGAAAGCATTTTAAATAAATTGATAGCCATATCCTGGAAAAAATGCTGTTGGCAGCCTTCTTTGTTTTGTTCAGTAGCTGAGGTACAAATTTTAAATAATCAGTGATATTTCAAAGGATATGGATAAAAAAAGTTATTTATTTAGTTTTTGAAAACAAACAATAAAGAAGTTGTATCTTTCAGAGCTTTAATATTGCCTTTTTGACTCCACCTGTCCTCCAAGAAAAAAAAGTCAATATTAGAAAAGAATACTCATAAAAGTTAGACTTGAATTCCAAAGCCTTTAGTCACAGCAAATGCCTGCATATCAAAGACACAAATTTGGTTACTTTCTACATTTGTCTTGAAGTTGTTAAAAGAGAAATTGGGTAGCCTGAAAACACTATAGAAAATAAGGTGTCTGAACGACAGTCCAGGATCTTATTAAAATCAAGAACTACTATGTTATGCAACACTTTCAGTGCTCAGTTTTCAGTTCCACACCAAATCACAGAGTAATAAATAACAGGGTAAAAGGTACTTTTACTTTTTGTCCATGTCTTTCTTAATTTTCTTGAAATATTACCCCTATTGTCAAGGAGTGTGAGAGTAGCAAAGGATTTTATTATTTTTGTTCTCTCAGCATTTTATTTCCAGAATCAAGACAATCCAGTGACATTATCATAGAATCACAGAATATCCTGGGTTGGAAGGGACCCAAAAAGATCATCAAGTCCATCTCCTGGCCCTGCACAGGACAACCTCAACAATCACACCATATACCTGATAGCCTTGTCCAAACACTTGTGGAACTCTGGCATGGCCACTTCCCTGAGGAGCCTGGTCCAGTGCCCAATCACCCTCTTGGTGAAGAACTTCTGGGTGAAGAACCTTTCTCTTGCCCAGCTGGTGATGCTGTGCCTGATGTCCCCCAGGACATCACTGGCCCTTTTGGCTGCCAGGCCACTGCTGACTCATATTCAACTTGCCATCAACCAGGACCCCCAGTTCCCTGTTTGTGGTGCTGCTCCACAGCCTTTCATTCCCTACTCCATCTGTACATTCAGGGTTGCCCTGTCCCACATACAGAAACTGGCACTTGCTCTAGCAAGTTTTATTCTAAATTCTGACCATGTTAAATTTCCATCCTCTTTAAAACATGACTCTATACTCTTGCTGAAACCCTGACTGCATGGATCAAACCTAGATTCCCTTAGGTGTCAGTAGAACCAGGATTTTACCTGTCTGCTTTTTTAGTGCAACTTTTTCTTTTTATGCTATTTAGTTACTATTTTAAATTTT
This sequence comes from Machaerirhynchus nigripectus, assembly GCA_013397975.1. NCBI lineage: Eukaryota > Metazoa > Chordata > Aves > Passeriformes > Dicruridae > Machaerirhynchus > Machaerirhynchus nigripectus. The sequence goes on from VZRQ01008543.1 coordinate 1,939,668, forward strand.
TAAGCTCCTTTTGCTTTTCTAGTTGATAAGATTGACACAATCAACAGAAACTCTAATGTTGCCATTTTGATGGATCAGTGAAAAGAATCTTGTCACATGAATTACCTATACAGAAATATTTATTTCATACAAAGATGTTTTAAATAGACTTTTTTTTTTTAATTGCATAGGATTGTAGCTGCTATTGCATTCCATTAATACTCCTATTAGCACAGATTGCCCATTATTATTGCTGCTAGGTTATCTATTTTTTGCTGCCAGACAAAACTAAACCAATTTCAATTTACACAATAGAAGATTTGCTGTTCATAATAAGAACAATATCAAGTTTCTCACAGAAAAATAATGGATATTTCCCACAGGATTACCTGAGTCTTGACAAAACTGTTAACAGGAAAAGAATTTGAGTGTAGCATATTGGTTTGAATTAATAGCACCCATCTGAATTGTAAAAGTAGAAGGTAAGTTTCTGCTGCACCTGTTTCACACTAGCTCCTGGATCACTCACATTTCTGAGCACTCCTTATCTTTCCCAAATTTGTGTCTTCCACCGTAGGCAAGGTCTTCATCTGCCAATTGCTCATTAGCTAGGTTTTACCGAATGGGTTGCAGAAGCTAACCCATGTTGTTTGCCATTGCAACGAGTTACGATCAGAGTGTTACCATAAACCTCCTGAATGGAAGTAATTGCCTAAATTTAATGGAAGTAATTGCCTAAATGGAAGTAATTTGCCTAAATAGAACATGACTGCTTGCAATCCTGCAAATACACCTTAATGCAGATACAAACCATTTTGTGTATTGTCTAAATTAGTCCCAGTAACTAAAGTGATTGAAGTTATTAAATTCCACTATTATGCAAAAATCACTAAATATGGATTATATTACCTTAATTATAGTAATATTTGGCTAAGGTTCATCATTAGAGCAAAAGTGCACAAGGCTTCATTTTCCATTTACAAAACTATATCTAGACCCCAACAAATTCGTTGAGGTTCTCCATTACCTCCAAAAGACAAACAATGGAGCAGGAAATAGTATTGTCACATAACTCACTAGTGACGTGGGTCTGACACTGAGGATGTCTGAATAAACACTGAGAGCTAAATAATGTACCACAGTCATTAACAACATCTCATTTAAATAACTGGGGAAAAAATCCCTAATACTAAACTAAATCCCTAAAACTAAACTAAATACTAAATAATTATTTCATGCTAGTCATTTAAATAGAAATGATAGGAATAAAGATGTCGCAGAAAGCAGCATTTGCTTTTTAAAAATAAGAGTCTGAATTCTCCCCATCCCAGAAAGCAGGTAATCTAAACTCATCTTGATGACATGTAAAATATTTTTTCAATATTGTTCCTTCGCAGATTTTTTCATTTGCCTACTTGGTTTTACACCTTCAGCCTCTCAATTTCTTTCCAGAGTGTGCTCTTATTATGAAATATGTAAGCAATCCCTCTTCAATTACAGTGATACATTTGAAAGAATTGGTAAAATAAAATGCTCCCAGTTTTAGTATCGAAAGAGATAAAAAATGGTAGAGATATTGCAACATGAATGATAATTTCAGATTTCAGGAGATGATTCCAAGTAAGTAGAAGCACAGCGTTAAACTGAATACTTAGGTCTCTTAAGCTGACCGCTTTAGATGGTGTATGAACTCAATATTTTAATGTTAAATAACCCAGCCACAACAATTGAATACCACATATTGCACATGTAATGATAATGGACACAATAAAAAAAAAAAACTATTAAAGGGAAGGTTCCATTTTAAAGAATGGAAAGCAATTTTTTTTTTACTGTATTCAAGTGTATGATGAAGATTTTCAATATCTACTAATATTAATGTATTGTTAAGTACATTCTGCAGGTGGTTAATCAGGCTCTCAACCTGTACCTCTTTGCCTCTCATTTGGTGAAACAACATAAATGGCTTGTATTCTAATCATGAAAAACTGCTGGGCTAGTCTCTCAGCTTTGCTCTGGACTTTAGTTCCCTGGACTTTAGTTCTCCTCTAGCCCCTCGGTGGGTGAAAGTAGATCCCGAACCTTTTTTTAAACTGGTAGTGGGATTGTAATGTACGTATTTCCTTCCTTTCCCTAAATGCCACACCATCAAGAGAAAATACAAGGAATACTACAATAAGGACGAAGTAAAACTTGCATGCAAACCCCCACGTTTACATCAGTGTTCATTTGATAAGTAACCTGTGTCCATGAAGCATGTGTGCTTATCAGCTCTTCCAAAAGCAGCAGCCTACTTCAGTCTAAAGAAACCCATTCCAGCCTGCTTCTGCTGACCTACTGCAAGGTCTGTGAAGTTCAAGATAATAACGCAGCCCTGCCAGCCAGGCTGTCCTAAGACATATAATAGCTATTCTCTGAAGTCGACTTGAAGATAACGAAGTGAGACTGTAAGAGGTACTTTCCGTAGTGTTTCCTTACTTCCAACGCTAAACTTAAATTCAAGAATTTATGGAATTTGACCCCTATGACCATTCCTCTTATTGCTCTGTTATTATCAGAAATAAAGGAAATTTCAAACCATCAGTAATAAAATTAAGATGAAAATGAGTAACTGCATTTTTATTTATACTAGATGTTTTCCTAAATAATTTGTCCACTGATGGGAATATTTAATCACCCTATCACAACAAGTGGAATAAAAGAAAGAAGGCAAATAATTTTAAATATTAAGAACAAGAAGAAGGTAATCAAAATACAAGCTTGGAGACAATGACTAAAGAAACATGTAAAAGACAATTGAGCTAATTATAATATTTTATTTTTAATTCTCCCTAGCAATCCGATTGAGATCTCTCATCTAGAAATTTTTGCTCATTCATGAAAAGACATCTCACAAATAAAGGGCCCTTGTTTTGCATGTGAAAAATACATACTAGAATTTAAAAATAATTTCAATTGGATATTCATACTTTGTAGGAGGTTTAAAAATGAGAATGACAGCTGATGAGCTTTATGTGTTTTACCTGAGCTGAGAATATGAAAACTGAAAAATACTAACTTGCGTACATTGATTGACTAAAAAGAATAAAAGTGATGCAACATTACTGAGATTTAAATAATAACTACAGTAAACACGCATGAACTTTAACAAATGAATTAATGAAATATGCTAACTTAGTTTCCGGACACAAACTCCTCAAGCTGGATGTTTCTCAAATTCATTCACATTTTTCAGGATCTGAATCCAAAACATCATTTCTAAGTTAGAAATTTCTATATCCTGTAGCAAACTCACTATTTTTAATCAGGTTCTGTTTTATTAAAGAACTGAATTCTGCAAGTTAATTTCTGGATACTGGAATTCCACTCTCATTCAATTAAACAGTGCAAGACTTACCTACTCTGTTAAGCTTACCAGATGGCCCTTAGCACTTGGCTTGGAATGAGTTACAGTCCACGCTCACCAGCAGGAGCTAGGAAAAACAGAAGGAAGAGAAAAATAATGTGCAGGGTGAGGGAGAGTTAGAGGTATGGCAGCTGTGATGGAGGCAGAAAGGACTCAGAACTGCAGGCAACCAGAACTCACTGGCATTTGGGCCCAGGGAGCAGATTTTCAGCCATCAGAGTTTTGAAGCTGATATCCTGATCTTGTCAATAAGCTAGGCAGAAAGAAGAGTTTTAAAAAAACAAAAGCAGGATAAATGCAGACACTATGCAAAAGTATAGAGAAATGAAACATCCATTTCATTTGACAGGTATCCACCAGTAATGTTAAATCCTAAAACCCTTGCCTATATTCACAAGGAAATTCAGTTTGCCAAAACCTTGAAAAAAAGAGTATGCAAAAGACAAAAAAAAATTCCAAACAACTTCCTTGCCATGACTTAAAAAACCCTAGCTCAGGACAGAGAACAATTCTTTTCTAACATGGATGCAGAAATCTGACATTCAATAAAAACTGGGCGTTTACAAGCTGAATTTTCTGTCCCATATCGTTCAACAAAGGGACTATACTCTCTTCAGTTTAGTTATTCCTAGTTTCGATTAACTTGAGAGAGATTAGATCATTAGATATTTGTAAAATGTACTGTGCATCTTGTTTACTTTTTTCATAATAAGAAAACATAGCAACAGTAATAATAGCAATTTTAGTAGACCACAGAGATAGTTGATGATAATACTAATATCTTTGAAACACAGACACACAACAAGAAGGAAAACAAAACAAAAAAAGAGGTCAGATCAGTGGCTCTCAGTTGCAATTTGCAGAGCTGGGCCAATATAAGAACTATGAATTATCCTGTTCCTATTTTAAGGTCATAAAATTGCTGTTTCCCAGCACAAAGTACAACAGAGAGCTTTTTTGTCTATCTTCAGTCTATTTTTCTTTCTTTGAGAATGCTCCAACGGAGTAAGGTCCACACCTTCTGTTATTGAGGCAATCTCAACTATACTTCCTTTCATCTACAAATGCATCATTTAATCCACTGTAATCAATAAAATTGATTACATCAATGTTAAACTGACAGGAAGTGAATAAAATGAATGCCATGTCTTATATCAAGGAAAAAGTGCAAACACAGTAAGCTTCAAAAATACTTTACACTGCATTTGCAAAACTAAAACCAATACAGTATTAGCAATTATATTTTACAAAAAAAAAAATCGTTTCAACACTTAAAAAATCACAGATTAGTTTATATTCCTAATACAGTGCTTGAACTAGAAGGGCACATGCTGTATTACACAGCTATTGAGAAGCTTTCTCTTTTAGTGAACATTTTTGCCTTTTTGGTAGGTAACTAATTACATAACCCAAAGAGATCAACTAAGGCTCCCTCTGTAGTTTTTTTACTTTCTGCACAGTCTAGCCCTCGGACTGCCAAGACCCAAAATACCATGAGACCTGAACAGGAGCTATTTTAGGCCAGTGTTTAATTGACTGGAACTCAGAAACTAATTACAGATTTGCATGAAACTTCACAGGAAAATCAAGCTTTAATGAAAGACCGTTTGCTGGAAAAAATAGGGGAAGGCATTTTTTCACATGAAACAGAGAAAATGAAATGCTACTAAGAGTGTAAGAGGAAATGGCAGCTTCTACATCTATACACAGGTCAGTTCTGCCCAACAATTGAGACAAATGATGCACGCAAATATACACTCAATAATTTAAATTAATTAATTATAATTCATGGAATAAGGAATGTCACATTCTGCACATACAATTTTTCTATCCATTTGAATTTTTTCTTTTCCAGTTTAGATTTCAGGATCAAGCCAAGTGTCAACTTCAGCTCAGTTAAGTCAGCCTAGAAAACCACTATCTTTGAATTCTAGGCATCACACTTGAAGTCTGTCTTGGTATTCATACACATGTATAATGTGTATTCATAGATCCTAGAATCATAGAATATCATGAGTTGGAAGAGACCCACAAGGACAGGATCATCAAATCCAACTCCTGGCCATGTGCAGGACAGTCTCAAGAATCACACAACGTGCCTGAGAGCATTGTCCAAA
>VZRQ01008543.1:1945227-1974693 GCA_013397975.1 Machaerirhynchus nigripectus
AAGTATTTGAGGCGAGGCCACATCAGTGCAGAGTGTGACAATCACAACTTGACTGACTAGCAATTCATCTTTTTAAAATCAGCAAGGACAATTTTCATGGCAATATCTAGATTTTTTTTTTTACTCAATATACAGAAAAGTAGGATGTTTATTGCAATTTGTTTCCTCTTTGATTTAACAGAATCACTATTTTCCCCTCCCTTTTGTGTCACAAATATCTGTCACTCAGCAGTTCACACGTGCAAGTGCTTTACAAAGTATGAAAGTTATGGGGAAAGCAAACTTGTTCAAAACTCACCAGGCACCTTTCTAAACATTCACTTTGGCTATATTTGAATTGGTGGCATGTCTAGAAATAACTGTCAGGTACATATGTTAGATGTGGGGAGTGTAATAAAGGCTGGTTCCATGTATGGGTTATTCTAAATGTTAACAAGGAAATAGTAATTTATCAAAAACTGTAGAACCTCTTTTAAGCACTAAAAAAAAAGGCTGCAAAGAAGTTTAGGCAGGAAGAATTTAAAGCAAAGAAACAAGAAAATCATTTGCGGTGGAGGAATGGAGCCTTTGGAAATGAACACTTCTGAAAACAGGAGCACACAAATATTCTCCACGGGAAGAAAAGGACATAAGATCAAGAAGGAAATTAAATGTGTGGCTGATGATAACTATTGACTATTAATGCAAAGCCTTAATAATCTAATGGGGTTTTTTTCATTTGTCAGTGACCTATGTTTGCATGTGTTTATTTTTACTATGTATAATTTGTGATTATGGCAATCCTGTAAGAAGAAAAGAGCTAGCAGCAAACATTTAATGCAATTAAAAGATTACCAGTATTAAGTTTAATTTGAAAATCTATGGCTAGGGAAATCAATTTAAATGATAGCAGAGTACAGTTAGGACTTTCAGATACGATAAACTCTAATATTCCTTCCATGAAGTTTACAAATCAAAGCAAAGTGCTATCACTTGGTATTTGAAATTAATTAACAGTATTTTTGCTGTTGAAAAATATTTCTGACCTCATTATGAATTTTTTACCATTTCTGTTTTATTTCAGTATATTATTACATATACATTACAGTACCATTATATGGAAATGTAAGGAAAAAAATGCACTAAGGAAGCAAGCCAGAATAGTATTATAAAGCACTGATTCTGTTTGAAATCAAGAACTGATACTGGTTTTTCATTAGTTTAATTACAAATAAAAACAGTACAGAGCAGACAGATCATATATAAGCTCTGAGTGGATTTTTCACTCCTACTTTTAAAAATTGCTATTTTCTTTAAGTTATATATGCATAAATGCTCTAAAGTAACCTAAAAATAATCCAATTGATGTTTCTAAGAAATTGAAATAATGTTCTAAAAAAATCTGCCAATATTGTGATCCGATATCTCTAAAATCAGATAGAATCTTTCATTGAGAACTATCACAGATAACTTTATGAATATAGTGCATTTATGAACAGTTATCACCTCTTTATTGAGTTTTATATCTCCAATGTTTAGTATCTACGTGACCAAAAGAATCTGTCAGGCAGTGCTATTATTTGAATAGTCCTAGACGTGTCTAGTGTTCATTTTCATTTTCATTTCATAGCAGCCTTCACAGTGCCGTGCTTTGCACTGGCAGCTGGGAAGGTGCTGATAACACCCCAGTGTTTGGGTACTGCTGGGCAGGGCTGGCACAGCATCAGCGCTCTCTCTCAACATCCCCCATCAAGGGGCTGGTGGTGGGCAAGATGCTGGGACGGGACACAACCAGGCCAGCTGACCCAAAATACCCAGAGGTGTATCCAATAGCATATCAGATAAGCTCAGATATAAAAGCTAAAAAAGGAGGTGTAAGGGGGGGCATTTGTTGTTTGTAATGTTTGTCTTTTGAAGCAATGTCTCCGCATGCTGAAGTCCTGCTTCCCAGGAAGTGTCTGAGCATTGCTCATGGATGGGAAGTAGAGAAAAAAACCTTTTTTTGTGCATGCACAACCTTTCTCTTTTGCTCTATAAATTGCCTTATCTCAACCTGCAAGTTCTTTTCACATATTTTCTCTCCCCAGGTCAGCTGAGAAGGGGGAGTGACAGAGCAGCTTGGTGGACACCTGGCATCCAAGGTAAATCCACCACACCCATTGACATTTTAATCAAAATGCACTTAACACTGTTCTACAAGTGGTCACACAGAGACCCATTTCAAACAGCAGCCTGTGACTGGCTGCTCCAGAACACAGTACATGGAAACATATCTAAGGAGTCAGTCTCCTCTTCCCCTTCCCTGATTAGAAAACAGTCACAATGTCTGCAAAGAAAACTGCCCTGTGAAAGTACTCCTTTCAAGTTAGACTATTTAGGAAAAATGGAGTCTCCTTTTTCACTGTAATTGATAGTCAGTCTCCCATGTTCTAACTTGGTCAAATTCTTTGAGCCAACCCACGATGTAAAGTCATAATAAGACTTCTGCAGCATGAAAAAAACCAGCTTCTTGTTAAAATCTTCATAGTGTGCATGTTTTGTTGTACAGCTAGCAAAACATATTAACGTTTTTTTTGAAGAAGAAAAAAAAAAGAAGGAATAATAATTCATAAAATTTACGTCTCTTCAAAAAAAAGATACAAAATTCTGTAAAACAGTCTATCACAAAAGCTAAGCAAAACTTTGGCATTTCTTCTAACTCCATTAACCATCTTGTATGTGGTGTTTCCTCTTACTATTCATCACCAGTCTTTATCAAAATTACTAATCTTCTAGCACTTTTGCAACACCAAATTCTAAAGGTGCTTTTATGAATTCTAATTAATCTTCAGCATAAATAATCCAAGGCAGGCAGGTATAATTCTTAATTTACAAATGAGAGAGACAGCACATAGAGAAGTGACCTTGCCCAAGTTTGCAGAGAAAAAAATCTGAACAGAAGCCAAGTTTACATCTCAAGGGTCTCTTTCAAAGTCTAGCAGCCATACTTAATTTTTGAATTTCTTGTTTATGTTTTCCAAACTCACCAGCTAACTTATTCTAAAAACTCTATCAATTTCTGGGCGAGCAGACACAGATCTCACTACCCTGTAATCAGTAAAAGTTGTTTGGGTTGTATTTCTATCTCATCTCTCTAAAGATATCAATATTTATTTTCCTAATCACTTCTTCAGATCCTTTGAACTTGTGCATAAAGGGAAATATCAGATTGTAGTTTCTGCTAACTGATGAAGCCATTTTTCTGTGCTGGATTTCTCCATGCAACCTGTTGCTGCATGTTGTTTCTAAACAATTGAGTTCAGCAAGTGATCCAATATGCCTAATGTGTAATCTTGCTGACACAAGGTAAATTTAGATTTTTCAATTCAGGGATGAAAGGATCATAAGCAAATCAGTAGCTTTTGAACTAGTTTTGAGAGAAGAATGTATTTCCTCCTCTAGTATAATGGTCTGTTGGGCACTTAGTGTTTTAGTTGTCAGTACACTCTTCAAAATGATGTTCCGTGTAGTGACAATTGCCCACCTTGCTTTCTGTCTCCTTCAAATTTTCACATACATCTCTGTTTCTGAAAAACAGATTAAATAATGTGCTAATAGCACAAATAGGGAAAATACTATTCCTACAAAAATTACATCAAATTCTGATGTATTTCAGTTACACTAGTCCTAAAGATGCATTCATAAGCATTTTATTATCCACTCTGGGAAACTCTTCTTCTATCAGCTCTAGGGCCAAGTGAATTTTTTCGAAAACTCTTTGTTTCCTGCTTTATGTTTATGATGAAACCACATTTTTTCAGGTCGCATCAGGAAAATAATAATCAAAAAGTCATCAGAACTCCCCTCAAATCCACAAGAAGACTGTATAGTGGAGTGAGGAGAAGAGAACAAACACATTGGGAAAAAACTGAGAAAAAAAGAGAGACAAAAAGAGATGTTTGATGATGCTCTTCTGAGCATCAAGATGACGTTCATTTCAGAAAGTGTCTCTATGGAACTTTCCTCTCCTCCTTTGTTGCATACAAAATCACTTCCATTTCCTCAACCACTTTCTCACAGCAGGTAAACCAGGAACAGACAATTCTTAAAGTAAAGAGAGCACCACCAGATGTAGCACTCCAGTGTCGCGGCAGGTGCCGGTGGTAGGATGCTGTGACCTTCCCAAGAGATTCTCCTGGGAAGCCTCTTCGATGAGGCCACTGTGCACACAAACACACACATGCACATTAGATAGCTCCAGAAATAAGCCAAAAACAAAGAGTCTGGGAAGGGCCTCCGTATGGGGTTCCACGAGGAAGGTTTATTCCACCCACAGGCAAAGGGGTCCAGGGACAAAAGGTCCCAAAATGGAGGGTCCAGGGTTTAAGTATGGGGGCGGAGAGAACATCAGGGCCAATCATCTGAGGGCACAGGGGGGCTACATAGGCGGGGTCAGGGTACAGAAACCAATTGGAGAAAACGGAGGGAGGAGCAGAGAAACATGGGCCAATGGGAGAGTGGGGAAGGGAGAATGTTCTGGAATAGGGACATGTAGGATATCAAGGGGTGGAGAAGCCAACGGGCCAACAAGGGAAACAGAACTGGGGTACATTTACATAATTAACATAATCAATACAAGGCCTCTTGGGAGAGCCACCCTAACCTGGGGAGTGTTTGTCCCTTTCAGGGCACCTTCCTCCAGGGAATTCTCGTGTTCCCCAGTGCCATGGGCTCACCAGCGCCCACACTCCAGAACTGAATGAACGTTATAGTCCCAAATGTGTTTAGTCAAGGTTCATCTCAGAGGCTATAAAACACATTCCAACACACTTGAATGAGCCTCGTATACAATGGGTAAAAAACCAACCAACAAAACTGCTGTCACTGTAAGGAAGAGTAACTCCTGTATGTCCAATATGCAGCAAAATCTTCAAGTATTTGTGCTGTAACCAGGGACATTACTGCATTCTCTGCTCTAAAAATGTGCTGTTTAGCAACAATTGTCACTTGAGCCATTTAGGACACATCGCAGCGGAGCATCTTTCCCAGGTTCAGAATTCATGTGTGGAGATGCAGCAATGTTTTAATCTAAGCATTTTATAAATTAAGCTGGGTTTTTTCTTGCCTTAGTGAAAGTCAAGTAGTGCTGATTTTGGGTTTATGTTTTATTAGAAATTAAATCGTCTTTAAAAAGGCAACTCTTTGTGAACAAGATAGTTAGTGCAATAACAATGTTACTTAGCTAGCCCAAGATGAAATGGTAATAAGGTGTGTAAATTGAAACTGTTTAGCTAATTTGTTGGCAAGAGAATCACTGCTATTCTCAGCTGTAAGATCAAGGCAAACTTCTGTTTACATTACAATAAGCCATGCTTTAATATTGGAAGCAATTTCAGAAAAAAATAAACTAAACATACTTAATTTAGGTCTCCCAATCTAAAAGTTTCTAAAGCACCTTCCAAATGGGTAGGATATACAGCTCATCAAAACCTTTATGATGAGACAGATTCAGAAGCAAATTTTATTAAATCAGTCTATAATTAAAAAAAATAAAATCAATACAATATTTTTCTTGTTCATGTCAGAGTATCTGGTATTGTATTCTAGAACCTACTGCAACTGATGGCTGTCAGCTCAATTCTCTAAATCGTTTCCTCAAGCATCCTGATAAAATCCATTCTTGCTCTAACAGTTTATTGATATTAGTCTTTAACCAAATTCTCATTTTGACATGCCATCAGCAATACAGAGAAAGTGAAAACAGATTGCTGAAAGCCATAAATTATCTGTAGGTCTACCTGCACAAAGCATTTTGTCATTCCGCCCAGACCAGAGAAGTGTGCAACATGTATCACTTGTAATTCAAGGTGACCTCCATCCCTGCACTATGTTATTCCCCACTCATGTAAAAATTAGATGCTCCATTCCCATCTTCATGTCCTAACTATTGCCTATGAATATTATACCTACTTGAAAAATTTCATCGATTCCCAGGGGACAAGGATGGACGTTAACATTCTTGTCAAAGAAATTATTGGATTTTCAATCTGCTAAATACTGAAAGAAATCTCAAGCAGATTGGTTTTGCCTCAGGTATGTATTCTGGTCATGGAGGTCATTTTTTTTTTTATGCCTTGCATTTGATTACTGCAATATATCAGAATATGCAGCAAAAAGGAAAAAGAGAACTCTGAAGTTGCTCAAACATCCAGTAGCACATCATATACATATAAATATCACTTTTGAGTGTTCAGGATTTACTCCATGTTTTAAAATGCTCAAGTGAACTAAGATTATGTTTTTACTGTAGGCAATAGCATAACTACAATCTTTGTAGACATTCCCAAGCTAGTCTAAAATTAGCTGACTCCTGTATGCTACCATTGTTGCCATAGCAGCCTAGAGCTCAGTATTTGTTATCAATGCCTCAACATAATTTTGCAGCCACAGGGAGCCTCATGCACATAAAGTGTATGATGTAAGCCAAGTATTTTGAACATTGGTTTGACCTGTCACATAATTAAATGTAATGTTATAATTTTTAAATAGTTCAGGATCATTCGTAACTGAATTTCTGTGTGGATTCAGTTCTCACAACAACAGGCATACTTAATAATTTTATAAACTCTTCTGAAGACCAGAAGTTCACTATTTTAGCCTGAGTTTTCATTAAAAAAAAATTTAGTCCCCACTGCCATTTTTTTCTTTTCTAGACTGACTGCTACTATAAAAGATAACTAAGTCATGGTTTGCAGTCTAAATGTACTCCTCCACACACAGAAAGCTTTACTGATTTAAGCTCATGTAAATGTAGTAGAACAGAGCTACATTCATTCTAATTATAAATAAATAGATGCATCTAGCAGTAGTAGACCAAGAGAGTAGAACTATTTAAATTTTTTTAGTTGTTTTGATTTCCCAGCTTCTAAGAGTCAATACTCTTGGGATAACTTGGTTTGCTTTGCCTAGGAAATTTAACTACCTTATCAGTAACCAATACTGCATTATAAGATGTTTCCAATCCCATATGCCCTTGGTAGAAGCATGATATTTATTTTTTGTATCACTCCACGAGAGGAAGCTCCAATACAACCTTGCTGAAATATTCTTAGTAATATGAAATCAGGAATGCATAAATAAAATTAATATGAAATTGGGAAAATATAAATAGAATTTTAAATATTTCTTGATGGTTTCAGGAAATACTTAATACTGCCATTTCAGCTTTAAAAGGCCAGTTTGGGAGAAAACATTGCAACTGATTTTCAGTAAGCTGAGAAAGTAAGATGAATTTTGGATACAACAATTAAAAGGTGTTGCCTTAAGTAATAATTGTTCTTTCTTCTCCCCTTAAGCCTACAATTACTGCTATTGCACAGCCAACTTGGTACCAATAAAGCCTTAAAATTTTTGAATCATATGGCAGGAATAATAAATGTTAAAGAGTAAGAAAACTACATCTACCACATCTCAGAATGCATCCCTGAATCTCAAACAGGTCTAGCATGACATTTAGAAACCTGAAATTATCTGAAAGATTCACAGATTCATGAAGGATAATTTTACATATTGTAGAAAGAAATCCGAGCTCCCCAAGGAAGCTTATAACTTGGACCTACATTTTTATTTGCAGATCTATTTCCTCTGAATTTTAGTCTGAGATACAGTCATCTCTCCCTGAAAAGAAACAGCACTTTGATTTTCCATCTAGCAATAGAGACCTTCACACAGAGGCACCATCTTTCACGTGGCGAGTGTAAAACCTAGTGGAATTGCAGACAAAAATTGATGTGGAGAAGAAAAAAAAAAAGAGAGAGACTGTCCTTCTATTTCACACATTCCTCCTCTATTACAGAAAAAAGACTGGAATATGGCGAAGTCTAAGATAATGTACAGGACGAAAGGTTTTCCCTGTGCCCTCTGTATTCGAGCTGCACTAGAAGTTCAAGTAGTGTTACAAACACATCACAAACACAAAGATGCAATAGAGAAGGAGAATCTGAAGAAGTTTGGAGTTTGAAAATATAAACAGCCTTTTTCATATACTTATTAACTCAAAAACAAAGAATGGGATTTTTCCTTTTAGAAATTTTGTTTTTAAAAATTTTAGGCTACATTAAATGAGTTTCACTGATATGATATGAAATACCTTGCTTGTGTTATCACTCCTTCATTTCCTGTTTTCCCGAGGTAGGGTATCTCCTGTCATATGCAGCAATAATCATTCATTTCTCTCAGGTATTTTATCAAATATTCATTCATTCCTATGGCTTTGTCATGGTATTAATCATCTGACATCCTTTGCTTTGGATTAAAAGAGTTCCCTAAGAAGTTTTTATTGCATTTTCTTTGGCTTGCCTTATTGTATTATGAATGTTTATTTTAATAAATTCCAGTTTGAGTCAGGTAACAGCATTTTGTCTCATGATTTTTATTTATGGAGATTATTAATGATGCAACAAGAATTAATGTGATAAGAGTAATTAATGTAGATAACCATAACAGTGATCATTGAACTAGACAAAACATCTAATGCAACCAATATTAAGCATGTGGCTTTATATCTCTGTTAGACTTTCTACCGAATACTTGACTGTGGTAAAGAGCACTGTTATACATCTAATACCTTAAATAAGTTGACAGTGTTGAACCAATTAGAAAAAGAAATAACAGATGAGGACAATCATTTTTTGCTGTCTGTTACTTCTACAATTTTGGGTTTCTCCCTTCCCAGTAAAAGGAAATTTCAGGATTTTAATCAGCCAGAAATGCGTTCTTCTCATTGTATACAGCACAGTCCTTTTTCTTTTTGTCAAAGTGCAGCACCAAATCTTCCTCACTTAACAAATGCTTTCCTTTAGGGAAAAGGAAGGACTAAGACATATATATGGATCTCTTTCCTATGTGGCATCGAAACTTTTGGTGGATAGTTTCTTATGATTTATTTTCAATACATAAGATAAGACATGAGAGCTTGATTCAGAGGTTTTAAGGGGTTTTTTTTTGGAATACAACGTAGCAAAGCCACCAAGTTTTGCTATAATGTATATAGTGGTTATGGTACTGCAATATACTCCAGCAATCCATAGCTGCAATAATCTGGGGTGGTTTGCCCTTTATATCAGTGTAATTCTCTTTTGGCGAGGATGAAATGAAAGAGTCAAGAAGATTGAACAAAGATGCTCAACTTTCTGACAGCTTTCCAAGGATGCTGACATTCTCCATCTCTCTCTTTAAATCATGCTTACTATTTGCAATATGACTGTATACTTTCCATGTACTATGAGAAAAAAAAATACGGTTTATTATTTCAAATTATATATATATTTTAAACAGATACATCAGCAAACCTAGAAAGGAGACAGAGTTCTCATACACTCACTAACACAAGATAGCTGGGCTGTCTGACAAATACAAACTTTTAGGTAATTACAGGGATGGGGTTTAGTGCCCTTCATGACCTCATCATAATCCATCTTCTGAATATCCACCTGTGCCTAAATATGCAGAAACACTTGGACTGTCAACGTTTTGATCTGTGCATCAAGGAGAAGCAGGAGTGTGCATGCTCCAACAGCGAGGATAAGCCAGGAACCAAGGACCACCATAGAACAGACAGAGCCCTCATGAACAAGGTCACAGTCCCACTGTATCCAAACAGGCTAAATTGAGCATCTCTCCAGGAGTTCAGCCACAAGCAGCAGGAAGATGGTCAAAAACAGGACTGAAGACAAAGCAACCTACAATGCAGTGTATGGTTCATTCAGGAAAACCAGTCAGCAAGCTGAGTCAGCTCTAACATAGTGCAGAAAACATCTCCATGCCCAGGAAATAAATGAAACTCCTACAGGATGTTTGGGTGGTCGCCTCAGTTGAAGCTGGTCAAGATAGTGAAGATTTAGTAGCATGCTCAAGACCCTGACTCAATGCCATTCACACTAGCAATATCACTGCCAACTTTTCGTGAGGCTTTATTGGCATTTCCATATGTTCATTTGTATGACAGCAGTAACTGATATGGATTTAAAGTTGAAAAAATTGTCTTCAGTTCAAGGTTATTGGGGTGACAATAATGTGAAAGAAACTTGGGAAGAGCCCTTCTTTGGTAAGAGTTTTATTTTTATGGAAGCAGATATCTAAAATTGTGTCCATAAAGAGAGCTTTAGGGATTTTTCTTATTCTAGTGCAGTTCCTCAAGTGGTCAGCCCAACAATACAGACTGTGTAACATCTCACTAGGCTAATGCCTGTGACATCAAAAGTCTATGAGAATTAAGCTAGTCTAGCCCAGGATTGTATCTTCCATGTCACTCTGAGAATTTGAACAGTATATGAGCACAGTAAGTATGAAAAGATACATGCACAGCTGCCAATGTGTTGCTTGGCTGATCAGAATTAGGGCTTCTTGCATTATGCAATTTTATATATCAATTTGGTTTTATTTATATGTGCTTAGACACATCAGAAGCAGGATTTATCTTTTGAGACCCGAGGAACTGATGAGCTAAACACAAGTCTAGGTGTCTAACTACTACAAGTGGTTACCTTACTCTTTTGAGCCTGAGCAGTAGCTATGTTTGACCATTTAGTCAATCTTATTGATTTGTGATTCATTTGCAGCTTTCTAAAAGAAATACTGCTGGAAGTGTAACTGAAGGTTTTCATTATTTTATTTTTGTTATTTTTCTTTCTGTCTAATAAACATTTGTTGTCAAGTAGAGGAAAGTAATAGTAGATTTGAAAGCAAGATCTCTGGAAAAACTGAAGGCTAATCAACCACAGGGTCTAGTAAGGCAGTTTTCAGGAGGTCTCAGCTCAGTTGAAGTTGCTGTTTAAGAAGCAGCTGACATGAAAATAAGGTGTTCTGTCATCCGATCATCTTGCCTTGGGCTCTAAAGGTTACCAGCTGTTAAAACCTTTCTGTGAAGAGGGGGTTATTTTCCATGTGATTTCCTGCTAAAGATTGGTGACAATCCTTCTGTAGATGAAAACACCATATCAAATAATATCTGTAATGATTTCTATAGCAGAGATTTTGTCTTCCTCTTCACCTTCGTCACACCTACTAAGGAGAAAGACAAAATCTCACATAGCAGATTTGAAGACTGCCTTCAGATTATTTCAGATGTTGACCAATATTCATCTACATGAAAGATTCTGTTCAGTTCCCTTTCAATTAACAACACACACAGTGTTCTGCTCTGTTAGTCCCCAGGTTCCAGCTACTTTCTTTCCTGCCTTAACACAGGCAACACCCCTGGTTGATTAAGGAAATAGATGTTCATAATAAACATTTGGGACAAATATTATGATCCCCTGAGAGTCACAATGGAGGCTGAATGCTAGGCAGAACATTCTGTTGCAAGTAAGCACATGTATTTATTTTTCTTCTGCCTCACAAACTCCATCCTAATTATACTCGGGCATAAGCACAGTACAAGCAAAAGGCAGAGTTCCTGACTTTGTCTGAACTTTTTAGGAGGCAATATTCTCTAAGAAAAAATACCTCAAAAAAATCCATAAAGGCTTAATTTTCACTAGGATCAGACTAGAGGGAGAGAAAACAACAGAATAAGAGTTTTTGCTGTCTGACAAAACAGACTTGTACCTGCAGAATAAAAATAGGCTGACTACTGTGCAGACAGCTCAGACATGCCAGTTTGGTCAGCATGATGCACCCTACCCCACTCAGGAGAACAGCAGGGGACTCATGAATTTTCACTTCATTCCCAAAGTGCCCATCTCAGCTGGACTATTAAATCTATTTTAACCATAATCTCACCATTAACCATCCACCCACTCACCACTGCCTACAGGTTCTCACATGAGATGCACATGGATGAAATGTAACAGTGCACTTGGCAAGGAGAGCGGCTTCTGTCAGTTTTCATTTCCAACACAGGTTATTTCTGAGAGTGGATCTAAACATGTGGTAGCAGAAAGTGAATATATAGTGAGAGAATAATAAGGCTCTGAATATTCTATACATCTGTAAATCATACAGCAACACTTCTAACTTACACCTAGAGTATCATCTATTATTTAAACACTTCAAAAGTAGTAACCTCTATGTACATGTCTGTATTTTGCCTTCATAAAGTATTGTTTATGCATTCTGTATTTAAATCTTGATTTCTTGGAGCATATCTCTGGAGCAGTTTCTCCCTGAGCTCCTGGAATTAATAGACTACAGTGTCAGTGAGATCTTATGCAAGCTTTATTATGTTCTTGGAGAAGCAAAATCTAATTTTGTTAAAAATTCCAACCTCAGATCCATATATACATCTGCCTGACTGTCTGGAAGAGATGAGAACACTGAAAATGACACCCCTGCATATACAAATTTACATTAAAGATGCTAAACAGTATCCGAATCACAAATGGACATCACTCTTCCTCAATCTTCCTGCTCCTCCATTGCTAGTGTCCACTCCTCTGTCAAATTTTCTAATTTTTTTCCTCCATTTTCCCATTCTCTATTCCATTTTTCCTTCTCCAACTTCTATCCCCTTCTGACTCAGCTTTTGTCACTCCAGGCTTCCAAAGCCACCACCTACTGCTTTTTCTCTAACTGAAAGTCATTCAAGGCATTTGATTTTTCTGTTGCCTCAGTTATCAGCAGAGGAGAATCAGACTTCTGTCCTCCTTCCATCTGCACTCCTGTCCAGCACCTCAGTGGTAAGAGAGCATTGTCTTGTCTGCAGTGGGAGCTACAAGAGAACTAAGGGCAGTCACTCCCTGCCAGTAATAGAATACCTCAAAGCTTGTAGCTTCTAGGCAAAGCACATAGAATTTTTAGGCTTAGACACATTTGCGTAGATTCCACACAAGTCAAAAAGCTTTTATTCACAGAAACCATTTCACTGTCAAGTTTGAAATTCTCACCTCAAATTCACATATGCTAAAAATTATGCTGCATAGAAAAATACGAAATAATCTAGTAAGATTAGCTAAAATTATGCTGCATAGAAAAATACGAAATAATCTAGTAAGATTACAATATATTTTGCATATAAAATAAGAAATAATAAAGACAGCTTCAGATTTTTTTTCCTTACTATTGCAAAGTAAAATATTTGCAACCTGGCCTTGCAAATATGAGCCATGTAGGGTGACATTTTTATAAAATAGTCAAACTTTAGGGCAAGTTCATGACATGGAAGCCATCAACCCTAATGTTTAGCATTTGGCAAAGTTGCAAGAGAGAAAGGCTTCAGAGTGCTTTAACAAGAAATTAATGTTAATGGAGAATCACCGAGCCCACCCTTCCAGTAACACAGAAGTGGCTTTTATTCCTTGTAATCATCCCTAATTTACTTTAAAGGTTTGGGAAATAATTATGCATGAATTTCTGTCATCTTGGCTGCTGCTTATCTGTAAGTGTCAAAAGATCACACAGAGTACATATTTGTAACTATGATTTCACCTGTCATAGTGAGAAGCTGCCAAGCATGTAAGGGCCCTTGTTCTCATTATCTGTATATAAAAAATATCCTTAAACTACTTAAAATAGTTGATGAATAATTTACTATGAAATTATTGTTTTAAAATTATACTAAATTATATTTTAATGAAGATATTATTTGAAGAATAAGATGGAAGCAGCATACTGAATTAAGAAGAATTAGACACAATAAAAATACAGCCCACCTGCAAGCATCATCTCTACTTGATTTTAAACTGATTCACATATAATGTGAGCAATAACATTTTAAAAGTGCTGATTTTTTAAGTAACTCATAGGATATTTAAGACAATTAATTATGTCACAAATTATTTGCCACCGTCATACAAGAAACCTCAAGATGTGATTTAATAAGTGGGAGAGAGAATTTCAAGCAAGCGATCCCTTCCCCTTACTCTCCGCCCAACATATCCTTGTGGAGAAAGGTGAAGAGATGATGAAGGAACAGCAAGGAAACAGAGTTGTAAAACAGAGAGTTTGGAAGTATAAAGGAACATGGTAAGAAACGGAAGATGGAAGAATCAAAGAAACTATTTATTAGGAGTTAAATAAATTAATTACTTTGAAGATGAGGATTAATGTTACACAACCAATAGGCTGGAGAAAGTGAAATAGCAAAGGGATGGAAAGGGAAGATGAAAGCAAATTCTATAAGCAGTATGTACTCTGAAGGACTGTTGAGTGATGGGGAGACACAGAGGACTAAAACAGATATTAAAAGGCAAATACATGATTCCCCTCACACTGTCTGTTCATACTAAATGAAAACTGTATTTCAAAAAATATGTTGGCAATTACTTTGAAAATGTACATGTATTGTATCCTCGGAATATTTTTCTGTGTGCCTATAAATTTACTAGATTAATACCTGTATTGCAAGTACGTGGTTTTAAATTCTTTCTATAGATAGCTAAGACAGTAACCATCACTGCACATATCTGAAATCTCAAACTACACTTTGTCCTAGCATTGTATTAAGTGAACCTAAAATAGCCAGTCAGAGGCAAGGGCATTTCATAGAAATGACTTGTCCATACTCTATTTTATACTGTGCATAAAACTAGTGGACTGAATTCTGACAAGTTAGAGGATTATCTTTATGAAGGCTAAATAGAATGGAATTTTCTTTCATTATCCGTCACAGGAGAAATACCTAGAATAAACCCAGGAGCAGGAAAAAGAAAGGCTCTAAACATCAAAATGGGCCATTAACATATTCAGAGTGTCCTTTTTGTGACAAATATTTAAAATTGGAAATGGTATATGGCATGTCACTGCACTCTTTGCAAAGGAATTGATACAAAACAAAGAGCTGTGGTGAGACAGGGCCCGGAAAATCAAACCAAACGTGCTTTGGTGAGACCTACCAAACTTGCAGCATAATAACAACTGCTTTAAATAAAGTAGTATGATGATACACCGAAGAGTGTAATTTAAATTTCCACATTCAAGGGGAAATATACTTGTTTCTGGAAGAAAAGCATATTATTTAAACACTTTTAAAAGGACAGTTAAAATCTTGATCACTCTTTTGTTTCCATCAGTTAATTTCACACAGGAGAATTAAGTAAATAGATTACAATACATTGACTTGCATGGATTAACACTACTTCAAAAATAAGTTATTTTGAATCACAATGGTTCACAAAGCAATTATCATTTTTTCCTATGATTGCAAATCTTTAGATAACTGATTTTGTCTGTCAATGTATATGTATCAATCTTCTTTTCCATAATGTCTGGCATACCTGCACTATTTTTGATTACTTTCAGGGCCTGAAGTTTACTTCAGGCTGCTGCTGAGGCCACTCTTGCCTCCCAGGAGTCCAGCAGCCTGTGTTTAAGTACAGCTCTCTGGTGTGGCACTAATCCAAATTCACACTACTCTGACGGAAGAGCTGTTCAAGAAAGAACCTTAAGAGCCTTGCAGGGAGAGACCTGCCCCTACTTCATTCAAGAGCTTCTTCAGGCCGTCCCATTGATCCTGGCTTCTGTACCTTGCCTTTGTCTGCCCACATATCTTTCTGATCCAGATCTGGTTCTACAGCCATGATGAGTGATTGCTGAGCTGTGTCTGATCCTCATCACCATCACTGGACCTGCAGTAAAGAAAGAAACAAAACCCCATCAGACACGATGCATGAACTCCATATAGGACAAATAAAAAGTTACTGCACGTTTCTGAATGTTATCTCTAGCACCATACCTGCAAACCTGAGCTGTAAGCTTCTCTGCATCACTTTTCATCTGATGCCCTGTTCCTTGCACTGCCTTTGCCTGCCTGTTTCCTTTAAACAGAAGCTGCTACAAGAAGTTGCCAAAGGCCAATTCTGCCTTACTTCCTTTCTGACAAACAGACAGTGACACTCTTCCATCACAGCACCTCAGAACATCATCTGGATATCCTCCTAGGCCACTGGAAGGATTATGCCCTGGTGAGGAGAGGCTGTGATACACACCTGAGAGACTGTAAGACTGAGCAAGGGAGAGGCAGAGAATCTGTGCAGCTGTCTCAGCAGCTAATCAGAAACCAAATTCATCCACAAATGACTAGAAAACCGAAATGTTCTATGCAAATGGGATATTTACCACAGCTAGAGATAATATATTACAAAAAGCCATTCCTGCTTGTTCTGACACTAGAGTCATAGGAACACTGTACAACATGTTTGTTTTACATTATGCATTGGACCATACACACACACACACACACACAAAACATACCTGAGATTTTAATGGTGATATTAAAACTGGTTTTTGTAATTTCTTGCAGTAAAAACAGTGCCCTTTATTCCCTTTCCTTTTGTATTGGTGGTGGATTATCAGTGTTATGAAAGTTGGTGTTTGTTCAGGCAACCAGAGCTTTGCCATGCTGAAGTAGCAGCAGGTTAGAACACAACGGGGAAAGTGGAGACAATATTCTGATGAATATACAAGCTCCACTCTTCAATTTGTAACATAGATTTGAAGTTAATTTTTTAGAGTGTCACAGATTTAGAAGTTATGCACAAGATTAAATAACATAACAAAAGATAAAGTAAGAATAGTAACACTATAAGATAAAGTAAAATCTCAAGGGTGAGAACTCATTAAATCCAAATTTACGGAGATAAGTTAATGTTGTTGATATCTGCTCCACAATATCTAACATTTTCCAAATGTTCCCAGTCCAGTTGCTAACAACCTGTTGTACAAACAGTAATCTCAGTAGGCTGAGGAAGAAATAAAAAGCTACAATTAAAATTTAAAGAACTTAATTCAGTACCAATATAACCTCAAATATGCTTGCTTAGCCTAAAATTGACATTGTCTACCTATTTAATTAAAACCTGAATTTATGAACTGAAAATACTAAATGGGAGTAAAAGGTCCATCTTTGATGGAATTAAGACTAATTTATTACCTCCTTCAAGCAGAGTGTATAAGAGACACGTTTTTGTACCCTTTTTTAAAAACAGTGTCCTGTTGAGTTTCAAATAAGCAGATAAAGAGAAGGCAGGCAGAGCTCTATTTCCTTTAGGATCACTCCATTTCTTTTGCCTTGCTATGGAAGTCAAACAGAGCTTCCAAGCTCTGTGAGCATCCTAATGCATTGCATCTGCTAGGAAACACCAGATGCTGGTTCCACTTGCCCTGCAACAGAAGCATATCCAACAGCTGGGGCTCCCAGGGCTCAGGGCTCCAGTCTCACAACAATGGTAGATTGCAGCAACCACCCCTCCAAGCCAGGGCAGTATTTTCAGCAGTGTCTTTAAGTCCCCATGACGAAAGTGGAAATAACAGGGATGTATATCTGGTACCACTTTTTAATTACCTTTCAGGCCCAACCAGCACAAGGATTTCCTGAGACAGATGTATCTTTTAAAGTATGTAACTACCACTGGTGCTTATATCCTCCAAAAATTTGTCCAGTCTTCCCTTGAGCCCTTGTGAGCTTTTAGCTCCTTCAGCAAACACAGGATTAGTAAACACAAGTATCACTGCAAGCCCCTGTATGAAGAAGCTAATACATGCTTCCCAGATCTGTACCCCTTCCCCAAGGAAAAGGTTTTCAAGGCAAGAAAACTGAGAACTGAACTTGATTAAATAAAAAAACTTGATGCTCAGGAAAGAGTACAAGAAGTTTCCTCTGAATTCTAAGTGTTAATTTGAAGGAGTTTAGAAACAGGCCTTAAATATTTTATTCTCCAAATGTTGTACCCACAAGGCCTGAAACTTTTTTATTACTATTGCTATTGCTTAACAACTCAACTTCTTATTCACGGAGGACAGTAAACTGCCTCTTTTCACAGTAATTCTCACTCAGGATTTTTGGCGCTTCAATATTTTCTGCCTTTTTTTCACAATATTTAGAATTACGTATCTAATTCTAATTAGTTTTCCTTTTCTTCCCCCATTTTATTTATTAAAATATGCTGTAAATTATGTGACTTTTATCTGTTTTCTAAAACATATTTTTACTACCATCATCTGTACAATGGAAATATTTGTCTCTTTTTTTTTATTCAAGAAAAGGTCTTTTCCACTTCCAAGAAACAAGCCTTATCTGGTGATTCACGGCTGATTTGACCATTTTATCCTTACCCAGAACATGTGTATCACCTCTTTATGGACCTATTTGCCATGCAAAGCAATACGTTCTCTCATTTTCCCCACCTTGCAGATGTTTCTGGAGCAAATTATATCCACTAATATTATAATCATGTGAATTATCCCACTGAGTGTCTCATATGCGAATTGAGACACTGTTGTGATCATTAATTAAGATTTCAGCTCTTCCTGTTTATTTCCTTCTCAAATTAGTGCAGAAACAATTAAAATATTTGGTGGACTGACATTCTACTATTCTGCTTGTCCTTCTTATGACCTTCTGAAAATCATCCCTAAACTCAAAAAATTTTAAGTCATCTTCCCAATCATTATTGTGTACACATATCTATGAATATTTGGAATCTCTTTTGATCCTAGTTTAAACATTGTGTCATTAGTGAGTGACCAAGACTGTGTCTCAAAATGTTCATGACAGCAGAACTATATTGTATTGGTCAGTGTTAATAAAGAAACTACAACAGGTCACGGAATTATTCCACTGCTCAAAATAATTACAAAATCAACTTACTTTCCAGTTTCTTCTTCTTGTCTATCCGTGCACATGCAAATAAAAATACAGTACAAAACTGTATCAACAATTGATTTGGTCAGGTTTGCTAAATAAATAGCACTTAATTCTTAGGAATTAGGAATTAAGACTTGGGAAATTTGTTTATGTACTAACAACCCCGTGAACAGATTTCTCTCACTGAACACATCTGTTTGGACTAAATTCACCTTCACTATGTTCCAGTGCATGTTATTAGCTCTCACATATGCACCTGACGACTTTTTTAAGTGCCAGGTTGCTCTTACTGAAGCTAAGAACTTTTAAACATGTTCCTCTATGAGAAAGCTGAAAAACCAACAGTAAGAGCAGCCTGAAAAGGCCTGGAAGTAAGAATAATTAAAACCACGGGAGCTGTCCCAGTTCAGCTCTGCTTACAGGGGCAGGCCTTGCATTGTGTGATGGTGCTGGCACAGTTTCCCTCCCAACCAATATTTCACCTTGGTTACAGAGGAAAAGATTCAAACCTGGGGCTTTGGTCAGAGCTTAAATTTCTAGAGAAACACACCCAGAGAACCTGAGCAACGTTCAGAGTACTCTTTGAGGTGACCAATAGCAGTCAGTGCTGTGGAAAGAATTACCGTGCATCAAGGCTTACTATTAGGTTACTACACTGTTCTGTAAGCACTGTCACAACAATGCTAATAGTAGGCTGCAATTTCAGTTATATTTTCAGAAAAAAATTATTTCCATGTATAAAGCTCTCTCCTGTGTTTCTCCACACATGGCTTCAGACATCAGACATTAGGTGGCAGTTCACTATTTCATTCAATTGGTTCCAAGGCACAAAGCCTTCAATTATTGTTTTCACCTAACCTCAAGTACATCAATTACTCATTCAATCTTTAGCAGTACAGCTGCAATTCTAAGGATTTTTAACCAGCATAATAAAGAGCAAGTATTGGAGAATTTTTCCTAACAAGTACCGTCTTTTCAGTCATCTCCAAGGTGAACTGAGTTGACTCAAGTTCAACCAACTGTTCATATATTTTGCCCTTTCTCTCATGTTTGTGTTACATTGTTCATGTCACATACTTCTGGAATTCATGACAAGCTATTGAAGTTCTCAGGTTTTTTAATAAATATGAAATAGAATCAAAGCACTCTGCTCTTCAGCAAATTCCAGGGCCACCTGATGGTTCCAGTGTCTTCAGTGCTCTCTATCTGCATTCAATATGAAGAACCTATAAGAGTGTATTTACGCAGCATTTGCTCTTAATTCTGTAACTGCTTACTACCGCATGTAGTAAAGCAAAACTAAAAGCAAGAAAGTATTCTAAAATACTTTCTAAAGCAAGAAGTATTCTAAATGGCTTCCATCTCCTATACAGTAAAACACTGTTATGTTTAGCACCAGTAATTAGAGTTGCAAGAATTACACTAAAATTACTTAGTTTTCCATTATCAGTTTTAAAAAACTGAGTATTGACTTAAGAAAAGAAAATGTTATCTGACATATTCATCAGCACAGAAAACACATCAATATTGGCACTTTTATAATTTCACAAGAGTTTATGTATTGAAGACTAGGCAGAGGGTGGGGGAGGGGGTGGAAGCTATTCTGTGTAGAATGCTCTGGGACATAGTATGCTGTTTAAATATATGCAATGTTTATTATTAGATATTTAGTATAATTTTATTATTGAAGTAATATTAAACATAGACAAGTAATTTTAATTTAATAAAAAGCACAATAGCATATAAATAACTATACATTAAAAATAATTTATCCTTGCTGTAGGTTATTATTAAATGTTAGCTCCTAAAGCAAGACAAGCAATTTTCAGATTTGCTCTGGTTTTTTTTAAACAGATGCCACATTTTTCTGCTTTTTTAATCACACTCTTTGAATAGATGGCAATTTGAAGTATGCCATCATGGCTGAGCGTTTTCAGTCAATATTAATACTTGTTAAAAGGAAACCCCACATTCTCTGGTATTTTAAAAAGAATTGGAGGGCAATTTTAAAAATGTAATAAAGTATTTACATATTCTTTAAACAATTAAACCTTTTTTCAGCTCAGTTGCTGGTTGTTAGTGACCAGACATAATAGCATCTGTTTTATTGTAACCAAAAACATCAAATACTTCTGTATTATCTGTTCATTGCAATTATCTGTCCTGGGCATCTCACTGGAATCCATCCAGAGACTAGTTCTGCAAGTTGAGAGGTGTTGAGTTCCTTGCAAAAAATACTGAGTGTCCTCAGATCTTATTAGTGAAACTGAGAGTCCTCAATGCCCTAAATAATTAGGCCAAAATTCAAACTTTGTTTCATCATCAACATCACAGCTTCTCAGCCAGTTCACACGGCCTCCAATGGCTACTGAACTAGTCAAGTCTGGTTTTCCCAGAGCAGTTTTGAGACCTGGAGCTGGAACACAGAAATCAACATTACTTTGGAGGGAGGGAATAACCTGCTGTGAAGATGCAAAGATGCCCTTTACCCCCCAGTAATAAACACACATACTTTTCTTACTGACTTGTGACTGGTATCATCAATCCAGAGACTTTGTCTGTGCTAATTTGCATGGAAGATGCCTGGAAGGTCACACAAAACACCATTTCCTTCTGTGGAAAACTGCCATCACTCTCAATGTTCCAAGCACTGCCAAGTGTTTGATCTATAAACCTATATTTATGCCGACAGTTCACACTCACACTGAAAATCTGCAAACCATTTTGCCCAGCAGTCTTCAGTACATTAATTTGCAACACAGTTGGCAGAGCATATAGTAAACATAGTGGTCATCCAGTTTCCTTCAAAGTTTGCTTCACCGACAGTGAGCATACTGTTTGCTTTAGCCCTGAACCTCGTATAAACGTGTGTCTTATAACGCAATAACATTCTACTTTGTTCTCAGAAATAAAAATATGATAATAAAAGAAAGCATTCACAATTGTTTTCTATCACTAGCTGCAGAATTTTCAGATGAAAACCAGGAGGTTTTTTCTCCCTTACTATTAGCCAGTTTCTCATTTCTAAACCAAGCTTATTTCTCAATCATAACACTAACAGCTCTGAAAGTTATGGCTAAATGATGTTCTAAACAAGACCCAAATGGATACCACATCTTTCAAGAGTTCTTTAAAATTGTTAAGTCTATTTAAAGGGAATTTTTTGAGGAGTATTTTTCAAGGAATATTTTGGACATACTACTGCAAAACTTAGCATAAGATAAGGATGGATAAATATTTATTGTGACCTCCGTGGATTCTCTATCTTTCTCTGCTTCCATCTTCTTCTGAATATCTTCTCATAGTTTTAATTAAGATGGTAACAAACCTAAATTTTGTGTAGAAAGTCCTTGAAATAGTCAGCCCAAAACTAGTGAACAAGCCTGAAAGAACTCCAGGAAATAAAGAGCATGTGGGCAGCAGACCAAGAAGATGAGGAATGTGGAAAAACGTTCTCAGCTATGAAACAAAATCTCCCAAGTAGAGTTGAAAATTAAGAAATAAATTGAGATGATGGATGCCAGGTCCAGGTTACTGAGGACAGCAAGTGGGGTGAAACAAAGCTTGGAAAGCACTGGAAGACCACTGGGTTTAGAGTCAAGGAACTGAAAACTGTGAACTATTATTTCTGGCATTTTTTGGGAGTGCTACAGTAAGTCAGCTTCCACAGGCAAAAAAATGAGAGAAAGATGGATCTCTGTATGGGCAGAAGGATAGCAGGCTAAGGTTGCCAGCTTAGGAAGACCTATCACCTGACTGTTGCCATTTTCCAGTTCTTATACAGGACTTAAACTGAAACCAGTTTCAAACATAATGGGTTTCATGCTTTCTTTGTCATAATACCGACAGGGGAAACCACATCAAACCATAAGCAGGTTTATTTCTGGGAATAGCAAGACCTTCTATTGTCCTTCATTCTTCTGAATAATAAACCGAATTTACTCATTTGTATGGAGGTGTTCATCACAACCTTGTATTTTTAGTCCTCAGTAGAGTATAGCATAGTAAGTTCAGAGAAAGGAGACAGGAAAGGAATAACATTTAAATAATTTGGAAAATACTGCAGTCAATAAATTATACTTTTGTTCTTCCCTGGTGAATTTCTCCCACCTTGACATGCTTGACAACTATGCATTAGTTTAAAATTCCAATCTGTAAAACAGGCAGGTTGAAAAAAATTCCAAAATGTGCTTGTTTACTGGGGTAGAAATCTTGAACTGAATGTGCCAGATTCTCGGCGGAAGTGGTTTTTGGATGAAGGCTGATCTCTGACCTTGTCATGTAATCTCTTCTGAAATCAGTGAAATGTGCATTTACTAAGAAGCAAAGAAATCAGTTCAAACATTGCATTCTTATCAGATACTGGAATTAAAATAGCTACATCAAATCAAATATCTACTCTATTTTTATCTGTCTTAGGTTGTCCTTGACACTTCTGAAGCTCAATCCAGCTGAGATCACTAGATCTAAAAATTCTGGTTTTTCTTCAAAAGCTCTCTGTCCCCTTACAGATCATCTCTGAGTCATATGAGGTAGGGAAGATACATTCTTGCCATCAGTAAAGCAGTAGAAAATACAACAGTAGAAGGAGCATGAACACAGACTATGTCTAATTTAGCAAGTAGCATGGCACAATTGCAGCAAAATTTGTAAGAGAGAATCATTCACTGCAGAAGACCAGGAGTCCATGTTTTATATATATATATATTTGAAAGGATCATATCTGACTAACTCCAGTTTGATCCTGTGAGCCAGTGCCCATAAGGGGTTAGAGCTCATTAGCTGTGCTCTAACAGGACAGCACCTCTTACCAATTCAGGGCCATCAGGAAAGAATTGAGTTAGAGCATCCTGGAAACACTTGGAGGTGAACTGAAGTACAATTGTAAAAAGACACCTTTTCTAATATTGAACACTGAAGTGGACACAGTTATAGATATCCTAGACATTGTTGCTTAAGATCCCCCTGACGAATCATAAGCTGTTCAAGAAATTCACAATAGTGGCACATGATGGCAGGAAGATACTAGGGCAGCTAGACAATAAAAAAAAAAACCCACCCCAAAGCAGCAGGATAATCCACTGATAGGACAGTCTTATGCCTGTAAAAAAACCACTGTGAGATCACACTGTTCGCAACTGCACAGAGAATTTTCTGGAATATAAATCTAAAACCTCCAGAAGCTAAAACCATTCAAAACAACTGTATTACACAGCTATACTTATAGACTACTTTATTCTTCAGAGCTGTAGAGCTACAGTTAGTATTTCCTTCCTTTTCTGCATAAGAGAAATTGGCAAAAATAGAGTGCAATTTTTTCTTTGAATATGTTTATTATCTTATACATTGTAAGGGCATGTAGCAAATGGAAGCCATATTCAGAGTGTAGTTTAGGAAGCAGTGTTTTGCTCATTCTGTTTCAGAAAGTCTTTACCTTTTATCATTACAGAGCTTTTAACGTATTGCAACAATGATTTGGGGGAGGTTTTTCTTTTCTTCATGGTTTTATTTTGCTTGTTTCCCTGTGTGTTCACCTGTTAGTTCATTAAGGAAAAAGATGTTTGACCTTCCTCTATGTTAAATAGATATATAAAATCCTTATGAGATTTATGACTATTAAAAAAGTCAGTTATTACTGAAATCACAGAAACCTTGACTGGAAACACTATTAACAAAAACTGAGCTATAAAAGCTATGCTAATCCCTTCTGGTAAATTCAAAGTGTATTATAAACTGGTATAATTTGAAGCATCTGACTTCTCACAGAGATGAAGACAAGATCCTTTGAAAAATGAATAATTAAAAAAAATCAATATTTATTTTCACATGGGAAGATACCTTGGGAAAAGCCGAAATACTTTTGGATAATTTATTAGCAGTACCATTTCTACTCCCATCCTACAATGCACTTCACTTAGGCTGTTCTGAGAGGCTGATTCCACCCTGGCTTATTCATAGCAAGGATGGAAAATTTTGGGGTAAAACATCAGGAGCAGGAGGGGAGAAAGAAAAAAAGAAAATAAGTGTCTTAAAGATCAAAGAGTAACTGAATAAAATCACTAGGAAAAAAAACCCAAACCCCAACAACTTGAAATCTTGATAATAATAACTAATAAAACTTTTATTAAAAGGGCAGATGGCTTTTACATATTATTGATTTTAACCTCTTTGCTAACAGTAAGAAGTACAGAAAAATGTTACTTTCATGCTGATGAGATTTCTGTAAGGTTTTTGCAACATCAGTGGGCAAAATTTTTTTCCATGTAAGCCAGCCTATGAAAAAACAGGCTTGAATGGCTACATCACGAGACAGTGTGGTGATAAGGAAGTAAATATGGACACTAGAAGATGGCAGGGAATGAAGCTACAGAAAAAAACGTACCTCAGGCCAAGGACCTGAGATCTACATTATAAGTATATCAGCATGTTTTATTTTGACATAGCTCTAGCCTGATTTCAACAGATTATATAACCATTAAGTTTTAGATCATCTCATGCATGATGCTATAGCATTTTTTTTATCTCTTACTGTCATGTAAATAAAAACCCACCTTGTGAGTATAGGATCACCGTTCAATAGCAGGAAAATCAGAATGATCAGAATATTAGCTTTAAAAGCTCATTTCTAGTCTGAGGTAAAATATTAATAAAGATGAACGCATAAACTTGAGAAAGTGGTTTATGTTGTTTGATACACGTGCCACAGGCCAGACAAGTTACAGAAATACCACTTGGTCTCCTCAAGGTATCATACTTCAGGTTAGATAAATCTACAGCTTCACATGTGCTTACTGAAGATGAATAGTGTCTGCACTGGATATCAGGAGATAACTGCTGCACAGTTGGCAAGCTATCTCCCACGGAGTCCTGGGTTCCTAGGTCACTTCTGAAGGAAAAGTAGAAAAAAAAAGGTGGAGCAATAGGAAACTCCAATTTCAAACCTGCCATGTAGCAGGTAAAGTAGGGACTTGAATCAGACTCTTTCATATTTCTGACAGAGATGCGACATTTGGCATGGAAGAGTTGCCTCAAATCTCAGATTTAAATCTAATGGAAACACTGAAGGATTGCGTTTATTTTCCCTGATAAAGTGACTATGAGTCTTAATCTTAAGAGTTTCACAACATTATTATATTCCAGATCAAATACAGCCCAGAATGTTTCTATTTTACATGAAAATGTGAAGGAGACCAGAGGGGCAGAGACATGCTTTTTTAACAATATTAAATAATCTTTCAGCACCATCTCTTAAGAGGCTTCTGATAAAATGCTGCAGATTGAGTCTAGATATAGATAAGAATCCGGGTTTCTGGATCTAGTCTGAGTTAGACTTCTTCAGTGGATTACACTATAAGGAAACAAACTTACCTAAAACGATATTAATTAAAAGCATTCAGTATCACATGCTATTTACAAGATTTGGTGTATTTTTTGTGTTTTAGTGATATACCCTCCACATTAAATAAATAAACTTGAAAAAAAAAACAGAAAGGGAAAACATCAGAAAGACCCAAATATTTTACCATTTTTTGGAGCAATATATCAACTTTTCTGACTGAGCAAACCATATAACAGAAAATAATTTATAAAAAGCAATTTTTTTCATTATTTGTGGCTATAAGCACATTACTGGACTCTTATGTTCCTTCACAAGAAATCCATTCTCTTCCTCCTTATCCTTACCAATCAATTCAGTGCTGAAGAAGCTATAAAAACTGGGATACTCTTCAGATAAAAAGGGAAATTTCCACTGAGAAAAGGCAACTCATCCAGACCACACTGCAATGTCCGTTGGACAAGATTAGCAGCTAGCACAGCTCTGAACAGTCCTGAAGCTGCTGTGATTTGTATTTTAGGCAGGAAAAATTCCTTCCAGGCACAACATCTGTTTGGTATTAAAGCTGTACAGAGACACTTCTTTTGGGCTGAATTAATACATATTTTAAAGTTCATAATTGTTCATCACAAAACAGTTGAACAATTAAAGATATCCTTCTTTGATAGAAATCAGCATGGTCTACCAGAAATTCCACCTATTTTCTCCGACTTGAAAACTACTATTCCAACATCTTTTACTATACTGACATCCCAGCATGGAGAGAGGACCACTAATGCCATGGTTATGCAGCAAGAGGAAGGGCTGATCTGTGGCTTTGTGATGGAGGAGTTAACTTGGAGGCAGTGAACGCTGAGAGGAAAAAGATACCTCTGCTGTGTGGGACTGGTGAGCTGCTCCTTAGGGAAGGAAGTCAAGCAACTACATTTTGGACAAGGGATGCTTGCCTAGGAAGAAGCAGTTTGCTGCTGCTGCTGCTGCTTGGGGGCAGGGGGTGTTTAGAGCAATTAGAAGCAAATTTTCCCCAGGGAAGAACAACTGCAAGTTGATGAGGACTTAGAAAGAACTGAGGGCAGTATCTTCAGCACTAAGAGCTTCCTTAACATAAGACTGAAAATAGCAAAGAATTCTAATAAAATTCTCAGTACCCTCTAGATCACACATAGAATACTGCACACAGTTTTGGGATCCACAGTAGCAGAAAAGCATGGCTCAATAGGCATAAACTGAAACAAAGGAGGTATGGACTAGTTTTCACTATGAGAACAGCCAAGCAGCGGAACAGGTTGATCACAGATGTTGTGCAGTCTGTGTCCTTGGAGGTTTCAAGATCCAACTGGATAAAGCCCTGAGCAACCTCATCTTACTTTGCAGACCTTGCTTTCTGTGGAAGACTTGACTAGAGATCTTCAGAGATCGCTTCTGAAGGGAAACATGCTATGGTTCTAGGGGACATTTTAAAGACTAGAAGGTTCAAGATGGACAGTATTTGAAGCTCAAACTTAAAGACCTAACAAAACAGTTCGACAATACAGTAACTGACATTAAGGAAAAAAAATCACTTGGGTTAGTGTAAGCAGACTGAACTACTCTGCAATGTATAGATATTTGTTTCTTTTTCAATTGTTACTTTTCTATTTTACAAAAAAAACAACTAAAGATTATATACAATTGTCTTTGGAATAAACAGTTCAACAGCATCTGAGCAGAAGCAGCAATCATGACAGGATGATTCAATTTCTAATTCTCCAAATTGTTGTTCTATGCAATGAAACTGGTACAAATGTGCAAATCTGCAATCACGCCTTGCTGGTGTTGTGATGCTGACACAAATCATCTAGGTATTAAGGCTATTAATGTGCTTCAGAATCAATCTTTATACTACCCTTAGAGGGTCTGCACTACTGTTACTGAGGACCTTTGGCAGATTCAACCTAACGCTTTATAAGTCCTTTCTCTTTGCCTGCTAGTAAATTCAGATAAACTTTCCACACATAAAAATTCAGAACAAGAAAAATGAGTGGGAAATACAGGCAGAACACTGATTCTTCCACAGATTTCCAAGGCAAAACTCAGATAGAAATTTTTGTAAAAAAATGTTGATTCTGCAATAAAGACTGTCAAAATTTCTCAAATTTATTGCAAGCAAACAATAAATTTCACTTGCAGCCAAATTTTCTATTAAATACTTGCATAAGTACTAATAAAATTCATGGTGATATAAGCAGGTCAGAATACAGAATTCTACAAAGATATAGGATTCAAAAGAAGTATGGGTAAAGCAAATTAAACCATGAAAATATAGATATTGATAAAGCTATGAAAGATTCCTGAACAAAATTTTTGTAGAAGAGTAGAAATTAGGACAGCAGTCTTTATATGATGGAATTGATGAGAAAATTGGATTCAATTTAACAGATATGGAAACAAAGAGTGACTCTTCAAGCTGCTGTGTCATCTAGCAAGTCTGTACCACACCACACTGGTGACACTGCATTAAAAGATTGTTTTCTATTCCTTCTTGCCAAAAAATAAATGGGAGCATGTAGAAAACAACTGTTACAAGAGAACAAGAAGGGCTTTTTTTTTTTGTGAAGCAAAAAAAAATTACTCTATGAAACACAGAAGCAAACTTATCTCCACTGTATACTTGGAGAGGAGATTCCACCTGGAATGAAATAGTATCTCAAAAGCTTTCAACTAGTATGACTTGTTAGACTCAAAAGTTATCCTGCAGTCCTTGAAGTACTTGGGATAGATAAACAGGAGACACAAAAATAAAGTATACACTAGAGATAAGCTCTTTGATGATAAAAAGAGAGACTAGGAAGAAGATTTTGCACCTGTGAGTGAAAACTGAATATGAACCAGCTGTTTTGCCTGGCTTGCTTTCTAAAGTATTTATTTATAAAGTACTTGGGGAAAAAAAACTTTCAATCATGTATACAGATTTTAGGTCCATATATCCAAAAATCTAAGTGAAGTGCTTAGCAGTGGGAAGTGGTTATCAGCTTTGGCATTTAAGCAGCCTGAATAGGAATTCAAATTAAATTCAAAAGCTCAGAAAAATAAGTGCAAGAGGATCACCTTTGTGTCAATTTGTCTGGCAGCTCATTCATTACAAGGTCATACTTTATGTGGCACACCTGATTCCTGCAAAGAGAGAAACCTCTAATTATATGACAATAGAAATGGTGGAAAATCTTTCTAAAGCTGGTAAGAAACTCAGTTTTGCTGTGCTTGTAGTGCTCCACTGTCCCTGCTGACAAGTGAAAAGACTTCCAAGCACACACCATGTAACGTACATAACCGAAATTGTCATTTTCTCTGATAACACATTTAGCTTGTCTTACCTGACAGTTACATCTCATTATTATGTGAGAAAAATGCTGATTTTTGCAAAAAAACCTGGCAAGATTCCACAGGATGTCATTTAGTCATCGAACATCATTCCACAGCATGTCATGTTTCAGCATGTGGGGATTATTTTTCAAGATGTTTTTCATTTTGCACTCGTACAAAATGAAGCTTCCCCCCCCTCCCCCCGATGCATAGGGAGTGTTTTTGATTAGAACAGTGGTTTGTTGGTTTT
>VZRQ01008544.1:0-12904 GCA_013397975.1 Machaerirhynchus nigripectus
ACTGTTCTAACCCATGACAGGCAAATAAATACATTTGAATGTAACCCATCATATCTGATTTTCTTTGTCTGAGACAACACTTCATTCTGAGTACAGCCATGGGAAAGCAAATCTCATGTTTTTATTTAGTCAGAAGTCATCTATTCCACAGTAGCAGGATAAACAATTGGAATTTGAATTCCCCTTATCCATATAATGTAATGATGACTGGGATCAATTGTTGCATGTATTAGTCATTGTAATAGAGTCTCCTCAGAAGATCATTTTAACATTAACTATTTTTAAAACAGATATTTATGGTTTTTATGTGTTTCTTTTCATTTAATTTTTGTCAATAGCTGCAAGAAGTCATTATCAGGTAGCAACGTGCTATTTGATTGACTTTCTTCTGGCAATCACGCTGATAGTAGAACATTCAATTTTCGTAAATGTGAGGATATCTTGCTAGTTATAGGTGAAAGTCTGGTGGATTTGACTGTATATTTAACCACAGGTGATATTTTGATCTGGCAGAAACAGATTTAGTATTTTTAAAGGCCAAAATATTGAGGTTCCGTAAACTCAAAACAAATATAAGTGTCAAAGCAATCTTATAACAATGCTTATGGTTGTGAATAATTTATGTATCTCATATTCATCAGGGCAGACTTTTACTTTCTTCATTGCTTTTTTTAAATATAGAAGGAGTTTTCCACTCAAGCACCTTTGGGCCCCCTAAAGCAGGAAAGATACTGGCCATCTGAAGCAAGCTGAGCAGCGAGCTACAGAGCTACAAAGGTGGTTGAGCTGGAGCACAGGCCCAGCCAGCAATGGCTGAGGAACCCTACTTGGAGACAGAGACTGGACTGAGATCTGTCAGAGGTTGGTCAGAGGTCTGCTGACATCCCTTCCAATAGGAATAATCTCATGATTCTTGTAAAAATCA
This sequence comes from Machaerirhynchus nigripectus, assembly GCA_013397975.1. Taxonomy (NCBI): domain Eukaryota; kingdom Metazoa; phylum Chordata; class Aves; order Passeriformes; family Dicruridae; genus Machaerirhynchus; species Machaerirhynchus nigripectus. The sequence goes on from VZRQ01008544.1 coordinate 926, forward strand.
TTATTACTGAGATGTTTAGGTTTTGTGCCAGTGCCTCAATTTAAAATAAAATTTTTATATAATTTTTATAGCTTTTCATATTATCTTAGTAGAGGCAAAGAAGGATATTTGACAAAAATTATATTTTTACATACAGAATTTTAAAATGTTGTTTATTTATGGTGTGGAACTGCATATAAGAACTAGGTTCCATTAAGGTAATAACAATAAAAAGGAAGGGGAAAATATGTATGTCTAAAGCATCAGAGAGTACTAGAATAATGCTGACACAAATCCATTATTGACAGTATTTCTCTCCAGTATTAACAGAAATATCAAAAATGTCTTTGATTATTTTCATTTTTTAGTGTAAAATACAGTGAAACATGCAAGAGATCACTGTTCAGATTTTAAAATCATGTGAAATCTATTTGACATGTGCATGTAAAAAGAAAGGATTGTAGAAGAGAGATCCATATTGGACTGTGTGAAAGAGATCTCAGATGTGTGGCCATGGCTCACTACCTAATATGTGTGGAGTGGGTAAGAAGTTTTGGAGGCAAAGGTGCTTGGGTTTGGGATGAGGAGCTGAGGTGAAAATAGACAGAATGGTAGTAGGAGCACAAGGACATTGTCACAGGAACCAGTACCGGCTCAAATATACCTTTCTTCATGGAGGAGGCATTTTTAGCAGTCCCCTGCTGTCAGTAGGGTGACCTTTACTCTTACAATGTACTGTGAGGTTTTTTAGTTACCTGTTGCAAACATGGTATTTATTAACAGCAATTTTATAAAGTGCAATACATGGACCTAAGTACTGACCTGATCTTCCTTTCACTGCAGACAGTTCAACATACTGTCTATTTGAGCTGTATTTCACTTACCCCTAGAGGTTACTTTTAACTTTTGAGCATAAGCTGAAATTCATGGTATCTTGCCAGTGTCTTTACTACATTACCATCAGCCGTATATTTTAAAGTAATTTGAGGTGAGATCCCTTTGAATTCAAGCTACTCAACTTCGAGTTGCAAAAATTACAGAATTAAAGGGTGTTTATGCATTGGCACATTCAGTAATCTTCAATAAATTCAGCCTTCAGGCCCCACAAAGGTGTTGTTTTACCATGAGGCATCAAGAAGACAAGTGAGTGCTTGTAGTGGTGCACTGTGCAGCCAGTTGCGGTCTTCATAGTGCTGCCTATTTTCTAACATGGTAAAATGCACCCAGTCCTGTCAGTTAGCTGATTCCTTACCCAGCTGGAAAATCAGGAATTGGCCATGGGTGAAGATCTAGAGATTAGTTATGAGAAACGAGAGAGATTCTCATTCGGTTCTGTAGTTAGTTGCTTCCTTTGTGTTGTAATCATAGTTAAACAGAAAATGAGCGCATCCCAGAAAAGTAGATTAGGAGAGTACCTTTATGCTTTAAACTAAAGCTGTAAAAAAACTCCGGAAACTGAAAACAGGTACAAAGATGCTTATTGGTTAAAGCATCTATATCATCAATCAATCCTAATCAGCCTTAACTCAGCTTCATCTTAGAATAGCTACCTGAGCAACTGACAAGTTGACACGTATCTTTCAGAACAAAAATCACAAAGACTACTTCTGATTTGTGTCACTACTTGACAATTTTATTAATTCAAGCAGACGTTGGGCGACAGGACTGTGCAGAGATAACTGATCTTTTGGAAGCATTAGCCTTGAGCACTGAGTGCCTCCAACTGTTTCATTTGTTACATTACATTTTTTTTTTCATCTGAAGTATAATTGATCCTAAGTTACAAAATTTTTATAGTAATTACAGCAAGTACTGTATTTTCAATATATAGAGAGAGTTTGGATATCTTTTCAATTTTAAGATAGAAGAAATAGTTAAACTTCTGTTTTGTATAATACCTGAACATGACAAACGGAAGATATGCTTTTATAATCTAAAATTGTAAGAGGGTCTTCATTGCGTCTTATTCCTTCATTACATACTTATTTGTGGACAGAAATGCTTAATAAGAGTTAGTGTCCTTTTCAAATATTTATATGTTTATTACTAATTTAATTTTCTGCCATGAGCATCCTGGAAGGGTGAAATTCAGCTGGAATGATAGCAGTGGTACCCTGTAGTACCAGATGCATCAGTTGTGACTCCTGTTTGGCTAGAAACACTCATATAGATAGATGACTGCATGGGATTAAAGTACTGACTTCTCAAGAGACAAACACCAGTTTCTACAAAAATCTAATAATTAGCTTTCACTTTTAATCTGTTTTGCTGTATCTGTGAAGTGCTAAAAGTGTTCAAATTTCTTTCTTCAGCAACTCTTCCGTAAACATTTATTTTCTAGAATGGAGTCCCTCCTTTGGTTTATCCTGTGTTAGAGAGTTTCAGTTTAACAGAGTCAGAAGCAAACTGCTTATTAGCATCTTATGTCTGAAAAATTGTTTTTATGAAGACACTGAAAAATGATATATGCATGTGTAATTTGTAGATGTACCCACTCCCAACTGCATTCACTCCTTAAATATGCTTTTTACCATCCTGTTTTTACAGCCAAGCAAAATTCTGAGTCACTCCCTATGCTGGCTTTGGAGAAGCAGTCTCTAAGCTCAGAACTGTTTTCTGCTTGCAGGGTCCTCCAGCTTTCAGAAAATGAACTTGAGTATAATGAAAACAAACAAAAAACCAAACCAACAACAGCAACAAAACCCCAAAACAGAACAAAAAGAACCAAAAAACCAACAAAAAATGCCAAATTAGCTTTCACATGCATACCTGTCTGTGATTCAAAGCTATGGTTTTGGCAAAGAATGAAACTGAGAAGGCCAGTTTCAATGGGATGGTTGAATTAACTGCTGCATATTATCTGGTGCCTTTAAATACTTTAATCTTTGGTTGGAAACATAGTTTTGCTGTCCTGTTTCATACTGGGGGGTGGGATGTTCTTCCTACTACATCATTAATGCTTTTATAGCACTCTTAGATGTATAGCTTTAACTTCCAGCCTTATTGTAATCCCATTTAAAACAAGGCTAACTCCAGTCTGGTGAGGCTTATCTCCCTTGACCTTCTTCCTAGACTGTGGCAGAAGCAATTCACAGCCTACAACTAACAGTACAGTGGCACACTGCAGTGGTTTTACATTTGTGTGGTAATTCTAGGACTTACTTCCCTTACTTGCAGTCACACATTCCCACAGTCTGATCAGTACAGCTGTGTGCATGGCTGTTGTTTCTCCAATCAGCAGAATTACCAGGTTTAAGAATCTAAGTGACCTTTTTTATTTCTGTAAAGTACTAGCGGACTTTCCATTGAATCAGACTTGGGAGAAGTGTTTTACCAGTAATAGGCTGGCATTATTTTAATGAAGTTCTGATTTTAAAGGTTAGAGATGTAGAACAATGTCGGTGACAGACTTTGGGGGTACCAGTGTGAGCTACGTGCCGGAATCCAGTTAAGTTTCCATTTGTCTCTCTGAAAACTCTATGCTGCTTTTAAAGCCATAACCAGACTTCTTGCTGCTGGCTCAGGAAAACTGTCCTGTAGCCGAAGTCAGACCAGTGAATGTTTGAGTACAAAACAAAGCCTTTTAAAAATCAGTAATGTAGGGTGTTGCTTATCTGGAGACTGCCATTAGCAACAGGTAGTTTTATGTGCTTCATCACAAGCAAGTAAATTGAGCTTCACTTCTGTTGACTTCTGGAAGTTACATTCTTACCTTAAGTTTATGATTTCCATTTGCTTTCTATTTAGACAAGCAATCTGTGAAGGAACCACCAGGCCAATCAGATATTCAGTGTGGGGGTCACTTGATCACGTGAATTGGATACTTCAGCAGGTCAGATTTTACAGCAAGAGACTGTTCCCTGATCTGGCTGAGGAGGTTAACTGCAGTTTTCTAGCTTCTGCAGACATGAGGTCATGTTAGGATTAAGGCCTGAACTAAGTCCCTTAGTTGGCCAGGTTTTTTTCAGCACTGCGCTAAATAAGGTCTCCCTTAACCTCCTTTAGGAGAAATAAAGGTGCACCAGAACAGTGTCATTATGATCTCAGCTTAGAGAAAAGGAGACTTTCAGCTTTTCATAATGTAAAATGAATGCATAGTAGATAAGTTTACAGGGTTTATTCATGTGAAGTTTTATGAGTTTCTTAATGCACTTTTTCTTTCTTTGCAGCTATTGGCTGACAAACAAGGTCCACATTAAACGACCCAGCACTGGTCTCCTCATGTATACACTTGCCACCAGATTTTGTGATGAAATACACCTGTATGGATTTTGGCCATTCCCAAAGGATTTACATGGAAAACCAGTCAAGTATCATTATTATGATGATCTGAAGTATCGGTACTTTTCTAATGCCAGTCCTCACAGGATGCCATTAGAGTTTAAAACATTGTATGTGTTACATAATAGAGGAGCACTTAAATTAACAACAGGGAAATGCATACAGCAATAAAGCACACCTAAAGTACAATAAATACAGAATACACACCTCATCATAAAGATGTTGTGGAACGGCAATTGGGACCACGGTGGGGATTCATTTCAATACCCACTAAGCCATTGGAAAAACGTGTTATATCAGAAGTACATAACCAGCTATTTTACCTGTAAAGTGCTATATAACTAAGCTATCTTGACTGCAAGGGTTCAAGTAAGTGCCACTTTCACTAAGAACAAAGCTTGAATGTATACTCAGTAGTGTTTACAGGATGCAGTGACACATTCATCATGAATAGAAGAAGAAAAAGAACCTGCCAATTTGCAACTGCGATCAGACGGCCCATACAAGAATACCCAGTGGATGGAATATTTACTTGAGCAAATAAATCGGGCTTTGGCAGAAAATATCATGATGGATTTGAATAGAGAAAGTGAAGTCTGTAAGATAAAACAAATCAGTAAATGCCTTCAGTCAGAGAACTGTTTCTGATCTTGTATTATAACCTCAGCTTTTGTTGCTGTTTTTCTTACTGCCATTGGTTGGGTTTTGTTGCTTTTAAGTTTTGGAGCCCTTACAAGATTTCAAGGATGTTATGAGTATTTAAATGTTTTTATCTTATGGAATTGTCTTAAGAAAAAAAGATTTGTAAGCGTGGAAGGGTGGAGGGGAACATCAAATATTTTATCAAGTGTTATTGTGTTGTATCCTCCTGTCATACAATCATTAACATCCCGATTGTTTTTCTAGCTACTGTTGTCAGTACCCGTTACATGAAGCCATGCAGATGTCATTTTGATCTGACTTAAAGAGAAGTTTTTGTCTCCTGTACAGATTTGAAGACATACAAGAGGGTGCCCTTCTTTTTGGTGCCAAAGATTACTCTTATACACATTTTTCCTTATTTTGGAGAAATTGTGTGGATTTCCGTTTCTTTGCTGCTTAAGGGAACATGTTCTTTGTTATTTTTATTTTTAAGCATCTCAAAGCAAAGCCTCTTTACTGACTTTGCAGATAGAATTCTTCAGAAAAATCTGCGGGAGTAAAGAAATTACTTCATACATTCAAATATATATGTGTATATATATACACAGTTTTATTCCTGGTAGAAAGGAAAAGTCTAAGGAAACTCAGGTGACAGTGGAACTAAAGAAAAAAAAAAGACTTAGCTAGTTAATGGAAAAAACTGCAGCTCATGCAGTTCTTTTTAAATTTCTAATGCTGTTAGGTGATCTCTTTATTTAATATACCTCTTTTGTATCATCTAGATGTGTAACTGACTGAAATAACACAGAGCTGCATTATCTCACAGTGGTTTTTCTTGTCAACAGTCTTGTTTATCCACAAAACCAAGAGTTCTTTCACTTCCTTCTTTCCAAAAAAGAGAACAAGAAATTACAGGAGCATAGGAAAGGGTGGAGTGTCAGTACAGCATACATTAGGAAACAAAACCTGTCATCCTATGATATGTTTCAGTGCTAAAGGAGCACAAAAATGGGTAGCATCATGGTTTCACATCTTTCCTGTTATGCTTGGCTAAGGAGTAGGTATGCAGGTACAATGTATGGGTATTTTCTTGTTACGTTTTCAGATCTACATTAGGTCCTGGTCTCCAAATATGATATTCAGTATCTACTGAATTTTTAATTACTTTGTGCAATTTCATATGTATCACCACATTCACAAACATTTACTAGCTGAAAATGCTCTTTATTACCCATTTTCTCCTCTTAAGTTCATGTATTTCATCATGCATAATTAGAGATCTGCGATTATGCAGATTTGGTAGCTAAATCACTGCCTTGCAGCCAAATATTACAGGAAGTAGAAAGTCAGTTCTGCTATATGTAAGACACAGTAACATCTTTCCTTTTTCACCAGGCTCTCCTACCCAGGACAGTTTACATTGGCCACATGCTAATGTGTGATATGTGGTGCTAACATGAAACTCACTGAAACCATGGCATCACGAGGAACTAAACAGCCATGCAGACTGGAATGTATTTAACTTGTTGTTGATAAACCAGAGGGTGCTATTTGTTCACTATGTATGCCTTCATTTTAATACAAGGTTATTTCTTCGATGGAGAGTGAGCATATTCCTGTTCTTGCTGTTAGGGTTTTGCTACTGTTGATCTTCTAAAGCATATTTCATATACATTGACAAAATTGCTATTGAAATAAAGAATTCACAGATTGCCAGTCTCTCAGAAGCTCAGAGGAATATCTGCTTAGCTTTATCTTCTGGGAATGTCTTTTCTTCTCTCTAGTGTCAGGCCATTGACAAACAGCAAGCTCAAGTAGTCTAAAATATTAATTGACAGGTGGTTTTGTTCACCTCATGGAAGGCTTTAATATGCCAATTGATTATGTGTCTGACAACAAAGTCCATGGGGACTCTCTAATTCCTCGGCAGTAAAAAAAATATTCATGTAAATGAATAAATGAAAAGAATATCACGTAAATAGAAAGATAGGTGAGAGAATTTGCTTTTAAAAGTCAGCAGACAAATTAAACCTTGGCCTAAACCTGTTCTGCATGCTTCACATTTGATTTTCCGCAAGTGAAGTTAACTTTAATACATAACCCATGGAGTCCAGATTTTTACCCTATCACTAAATTTCTCTGACTTGGTTGGGCACAAGACGTGACAGTACCACCTACTTCCAAGACAACAGTTTTCCCATACCTCCTCAAAACTGGACCTTAACCTCATCTTCTGCAGGCCTTCCAGCTTCAGTACTGCACACTTGGGCACTGTGAGCCATGTGCTCAGGGGTCTCTGCTGTTATCTGCATTCATCCTTCTCATAGCCCTCTGCCCTCAAACCGGCACCTAGGTGTGCCTCCCTCCCAAAACCATGGGACTCCACAGCAGTAAACCCCTTCTCTCACCTGCCTCACTTTATCCTGAGCTGAGGTGTGATACAGGGAGGAGTGGGTCTCAAACCATTCTCTGAGGCAAGTAGCAGTTGCGGTCTTTGACTGTGCAGGTTTTCACAAGCACGAGGGGTCATTTTACACTATTGTTCTTGTATAAGACCTGTGTCCATGTGGAGCCCAAAGATTCTGGGAGGCTCCCTGGTGTGTGGTTTGTTGTGCTACAAATTGTTTGTTTGGAGGTAGTTTGTGACCACCAGTTACTGCTTGGTCTAGGGCGACCTGAGGTGAGACATGCCCAGGACTTTCCCTGTTGTTTGTACTCTACAAATGGGAAGCTGTAGCAGTGGACTCATTGCAGACACCCTTTTTACCTTTCCCTTATACCTCCTGGGGCTCTTGGAGCATTTCTGTTAAGGCACCCCAGGACCTTTATGGAAAAAACAGATTACTTCCACTGTGTGATTTTTTTTCCATAAAGGTGAGCCAGGGCATAGCAGCAAAGGCTTAGCTGCTGTATAGAGACTTTGAGGTGGAACAGATTCCACTTTATAGTCTTTCACTGGTCAGCAGCCAACAGCTTAAGCCTCCGTAGCTGCCATGGGTGATTTCTGTTACGTTCATTCACACCTCTGCTGCCCACAGAGCACAGAGCAAATCATCGCTTTATATTATAATTTCCACTTTCATAATCCAACACTATCAACAAAATGCAAAGTAGTAGGATAAAAAGAAAGATCCCTAACATTGTAATGTTATCTGCCCTGGTGAGAAACAACTGAAATGCCAATTAGTTGTGTTCAGATTTATCCTCTCATCAGCTGTATCAATTGCCAGCTGTAGTTCCTAAATGTACATTAAAATAAGAACTGGAAATTAAATCAAGACAGCAGAACGTGTATATTTTTCCAAAGCTTACAGCAGCTTTGCATTAAACAATGTAATTTCATTCAGATAAATTTATTGTAAATTGCTTATTAAGATACATGTTAATGTTTCTGTGACAGAGTCTTTCATTTTTCATAAAAATAATAGATAAATGTTTGATTGTTAACTTTTAAGCTTTGGGACAGTTCTCTCCCACAGCTTCTGAGCCACTCTCCAGATATAAGATCTACTGAACCTTTCAAATCTGAGTCTGATCCGTAATACTGTATACTTCTTTTGTTAAACAATACAAGCAACATGTGCTTGAGGTCATTACTTTTTCTCTAGTTGACTCCAATTTGAAGAAAAACAGGTGCAGGTTCGGTACCTATTTTAGTGGTTGATCTAGCAAAGTGCTAAGCACACTTTGCAGTGACTTTCCTGGGAGAAATGTGTCCAGGATTTAGATGGGGATCTAGATTAGCATATTTCAGGATAGAACTCTGAAATTGCACATTATTTATTTTTGAGAGCACTGTTACTTTGTGTAGGGAAAAGCACAATTGCTATAAATGTACATAAAGGAGGAGCATTTACAGAGAGCTTTATTCCTGCACAGTATTATTGCTACTGACTGTATGTCATACAATTTCTGTGGTTTAAAGTATTGATACGTATTCTCTCAGAATTGTCATATTTGACACTGTTAGTATTATTTCAAGTATGGCTATGGGGATTGATTTTTATTTGTATAACTGAAAAATAAAAATTTTCTTTCATGTTTTCTGCTATATTCTGTTCCATATTCCTTTGTAATACTGTTATGGTAATTTTATCGACCTTGTGCTAATTCTAAGAATCTGTGGAAGAAGAGTGTCTGCTCCTTTAAAGTGTCTAATCAGGGACTTTCTCAACACACAAGGGGATATTAAGAAAAGGAGGAAGCCATAAACAGGAACAGAGAGACACAAACTTGTCTGACCAATACCAAGGGAAGCAGAGATGAGAACCAAAACTCATGAGTCACACAAAATGGTAAGGGTATTGTAGAGTGTAGGATTTTTTATTCCAGTATGATTTTCTGATCAAGCACTTTGTCAAATGGGATACAAAGGAAAAGGGGGAAGCAAAGTATGGGGACACCCAAACCTGACAGGCAAATCATAATGGAGACAAGGAGAAGAAGCCAACCTCATCAGTCACACTGAACAGCTATCAAGAAACTATAGGCAAATGGTACTTTGCAACTGATAAGGTGCAATCCTGAGGGTCCAGGATGTTGGAGGGGAGTCGGTGGGTCTTTGCAAATGGGGCAGTGTGCAGGGAAGGAAGAGAAGAGGAATAGACAGAAAAGGGGCTGGTCGCGTGTAAACCATAGCAGGTCAGTATGCTTGTCTGGCAGACTCCTAAGGCTGATTGCCCCAGTCTATCTTAACTCCATTAAATCTTCTCTTGCCTCCTTCTCTGTGGAATCTCACTGTCTGTTCCATGCGTGGGCATGCTGGAACGACTCAGTGCCAGATGCTGGGGGATTGTTGTGAGAGGAGTGGGTGCCAGCTGCTGGAGTGCTGATGAGGGATGTGGATGCCCCTGGCCTGTGGTGGCAGCTGCTGGAGCGAGTGGTGGGGGTCTCAGTCACTCTCTGCAACTACTTGAATGAAGGCCTTTGTGCTGGGGGGTTTGCACTGGATATTAGGGAAAATTTCTTCACTGAAAGGGTAGTTAGGCGTTCAAACAGCTTGCCCAGGGAAGTGGTCAAGTCAGACCTGAGGGATGTGATGCAGTGGTGGATTTGGCAGTGCTGGGTTAGCAGTTGTACTCAATAATTTTAGAGGTCTTCTCCAACCTTGTTGGAAAATTCTATGATTCAGTGTCAGCACTGTAGCAAGTGGAGTTCCCTAACCTTCTCTTGGGGGCAGGCACTGCTGTGTGTTCCCAAAACCAGCTGCTGGGCAGGCCCAACATAAGTGAGGTAAGTGAGGGGATCAGCACTGGTTGCTGCAGCAGAACCACAGGTCATAGTCTGTCTGTGTCATGCCAACTGCTGGGATGAAGTGTCTGTGTTCTCCCCAAACCTGGTGGAGATGGGGTGCACGTGGCCATCATCAGCAAACCTCCATCTGGACCAGCTGGCAAGCTGGGGACCCGTGGGTCTGACGAGGGGGTCCGGGATTGGGGCAGGGGCACCAGGCAGGTGGAGGGGGCTCCATGAACACATGTATGCTCATGAACCTGGAGAGTCTCCCCAGAGTGTTGCGCCAGGGACCTTCTGCCTGCCAGCCCAGGAGGAAGAGCAGGCTGGGCTGGGAGCCCTCCATGGGGTACTGTGCAGTGCCAGCACGAGTGATCAGCCGTGTCGGTGTCCTCTGTGTGTCACAAGGATGTGTGCTCAGCCTCACCTCTGTGTGTGCTTGAAAATGAAGAAACACTGCTCTCAGTCTGGGCAGAGACCCCAGGCCACCTGGGTATCAGGGTCCTGGCCCAAATGCCCCATTAATAGAATTATTATAAAATGTTTGAAGCAGTTCACAGGAGAGCAAAACTGACTCAGTGAAGTCTATTTTTAAACTCTGTATGCACTTTAGGTTTTTAAATAAAATGGAAAAAATTGTGCTCAGTGATTGTTATGAAGGAATGTAGAAATCACAGATAATACTGCAAGTACCACACAGTGTATTTAAAGCCTATTAAATCCATCAGTATCAATAATAGATTCAAACAATAATAGATTTCTAAACATTTACCAGACGTGTTGCAAAAGGAAATACACAACTCCATTCTGGTTATAGATACTAGAAAATATCCCCAACTTCTTCCATAATGAATTGGATATTTTTATGCTATACTTGCAGTTTCAGTCTTCACACACTGTTGGAGCTTATGTGTCTTTGAAAATTCTGTGACTCTGTTCTTTTTCATTGCACAGTCATAAAAGAGGCCAAATTTTGCTGAATTCTGCTTATAGCTTTGTAATATTAATTAATTAATTTAAATTGCTATCCATTTTTTTATTGAAAAGTGCTGTCTTTCGATTGCTTACAACAAAAATATAAGCATATAATTGATAATCAGTAATTGTGTTCATGAAAAATTAGTGCACTGTAATGAAGACCCGCTCCCACTGGCACTGTTCAGCCATACTTTGTCCTGCTGCTTTTCAAAGTGGCCTCATGAACCTCTCCTTTCTGCTTTCAGTTTATGCCTTATCTCCTGCTTGTTCCTTATGTCCCCAAATAAATGCACAAATCAATGAGATGTTTTCACCATTTTCCTACTGCAAAACTTTAAAGATGAGATTCAAGTGATGCCTTAAGGAACCTGATTATCAAGAGGAAAGACTGCTTTTCAAAGGAGTACTCCCAAAAGGAGTACTGCCAAAAGCAGGTAATTTCCACTTCTGGTTTAGCTGTCCCTTTGTGGCATTCAGGTGGTAACAGAGCTAGCCAACTGCACACGTAGCTAGTCAGCAGAGTAGCACTGCACAGCTGGTTGGAAGAGGCCTCTGGAGATCCTTTAGTCCATCCCCATTGCCAGAACAATGTTCACCCAGAGCAGGTTGCACAGTGTCCAGGTGACTTTGGGATATCTCCAGAGATGGATCCTCTGCAATCTCTCTGTGCAGACCATTCCAATGCTCTGTCAACCTTAAAGCTTTTCCTCACACTCAGATGGAACTTCTGTGTTTCAGTTTGTTCTGCTGTCCCTTAGAGAGGCTGCGGTCCCAAAGAAAAAGAATACTTCTTTCCTGGAAACTAAAATGCGTTCCAAGGGAAGTGCAATGATGCTGCGGCGGCTGAGCCTGCAGCAGGAGTGACCG
>VZRQ01008545.1:4777-17285 GCA_013397975.1 Machaerirhynchus nigripectus
CCTTTAAGGTCATGTAGTTCCAACTGCCTGCCGTGGGCAGGGAGTACTTGGGGTTTACTGCTCTGGGTTTATGGCCAAAAGATGGAGGATTAAAACAAAAGTATGTTCATAATCCATTATTGGAGAGCCATAATGGCCTTTTTGAGCTATCATTGTGTAGGCCCTCTCTCAGCTGTAATGGCACCTTTGTTTGCAGTGGAAACATGATAAACAGGAAAAATTTCCTTTTGGTCTTCATTAAACATTTTTAAAGATACCCTTCTCCTTACTCTGCACTGTTGCTGGCCTGAATACCTACATCAAAGGAGACTGTAAAACAATTCGTCAAATAATTGAGCAGGAAAAGGCAAAACAGTGACCTAGATAGGATACATTTCCAGCAGCACAATAAGCACAGTAATGTTTTGAGAAGGGCTTCCATAGTCCCTGGTGTCTCCCTCCCCTGGAGACTAATTAAGTTTTGCTGTGAATTCTCTTTTTTTAGCATACCTGTTTAATATCTGTGTTTGATCTGGGTGGTGTATTCTGTTCTTCTATGAGCAGAGACCAACAAAGATTAGGGAGGACAGGTTAGCACAGGCAGAGGATTTGCTGCCATAGGTTTGTTCTGGGAGAAGGCTGCTGCTGGAACAAGTCATAACATGGACGTGATACACATATTTTCTTAAGACTTTTGATTAAACATGTAGGAACAAGTTCATTAATGTCCTGTATGTTACATGCAGGGCATTCCTTTATGTATTTTTATGTTAATCAACATTTAATGAGTTGAATATTCCTTTGGAATATTTCTTTTCCATTCTTCTTGTCTAAATGCTGTTGGAGGAACTGCTTTCCTCGTCCCTCAGCTGCAGACTGAACCAGAAGAATTTGTCATTTGTCCGCTGAGTAGGCTGAGAGCTGGCAACAAGGTTGCAGGGAAGGAAATCCATGGTGATTAAAGAAAAGGAGGTGGGAGAGGAGGAAGGGGACCCATCTTGTTATGGGGGTACATTCTGTGTGAGTGTTGTGGTGACACAGCCTCAGGAAAAGGCCAGACCTTCAAACTGGAGTTAAATTGCCTTGGAGGGGAAACACTGTTCCCTCCTCTCATTCTTCCCCCCCTCACTAAACCTTCAGTAGCCAGGCTGTTGTAAAGGGTTAGTTAGTGTTATCTAGATGTGATTAGTGATGAGAGGCAAGTAAAAGGTCACCTTTCTTTGAAAGGAAGAAATGAGTAAAGCTGAAAAACAGGGGGGAATGCAAGGCTGGAGTGTTATCCAGTATCACTGTCTTAAATACCCAAATACATATCCCTGTCTGAATCCAATTATCAGCCTTGCCTGACTTCCCTGGAGATTTAACTATTGGGTCTCTTCCAGAACTCAGCTATGATCTCAGATGCTTTGGATTTTGGTAATTTAATCATAAGGAAATTAGCAAGTAATATATGGATTTTCAAATTAAAGATTGAGGAGCGGTCTGATTGAGAATAGGAGGACTTCATAGCTGTAATCCTTGGATTAAGCTTCATCTTTCCTTTCACTTGGAAATAGACATGTTTCTCAGGAAAAAAGTAATGTCCGTCAAAATGATCTTGAAGGCTGGGGAGACCTGGTGATAGCTGCATTGTTAGAATTGCTTGTGGAAAGGGATTTGCAGTAAATCTTTTGGTGTTCAGATTAAACTGGACAATATCCTTACGTGTCTGCATGGCAGCTGTTGGGATTGTAGCCACAGAATTCTCCACAACCATCCGCTGGCTTTTCCAGGCCTCTGGCTCAGGTTTTTACTGAGTCCTGTGTTGTTGTGAGAGCGCTGGAAATAACATCTTACCTGAGTCCTTGTGCACGTCTTTGTCAGTGATTCTCTGTTGGTTTCAGCCTCTGTTTCTTTTTGTAAGGCTTTGTTCCAAGGCTGCCAGGCCTGAATGGAGAATAGGAAGTCACTCCAGCTGCTTTCCTCATGCTGGCATTCTGTGCCGAACAGGAATTGCTGAGCAAAGAACATCCTTTCCCCAGAGAGGTTTGCTGGGGTAGCACAAAGGCAGTCTGCTGTTTTTTTTTTTTTATAATTAGAAGTTCCTGCCAAATACTGTCATCAAGGGTTGGGGGAGGAAGGGAGGGAGGGAAAGAAATACATGAAGTCTGGAGTCCACTTGGAAGAGCAAGAAGCCTGCCTAGGAGAGTAAGAGCAGTGCTTTCTCTACAGAACTCTTGCATCTTAAGTTATAACAGCTTATCCAGAAAAGAGGGCTGGGATTTTTCTTTCCCCTTCCCTCTTCTGCGGATCTTTGTTCTGACTGTTATTTCTCCAACAGAACTGGAGGGATTATGCAACTTTGCACTTGGTTTTGGACTAGCCAGTGGAACAAAAAATAAGCAAATTCCTTTTCTTAAGTGGGCGCCAAATTCTCAAGTGACACATCATGCCACGTTGTGGTGATGAATGCATGGCTGGCTGCTTGCACGGCTGGAGCTTAAATTCTCAATCTTTTCTTAAAACGAAAATAATAAGGTTGTGGCTTCTATGCTTTCTTTTTGCTTTGCAAAGGAAATGTTTAGAAAACAATCCATAAAGAATAATTGACATGTATTTGGGGAAAGAGGAGGATATGGACCCATTTCACTTCTTGTTGCAGGTTAATCCAGGATAAATCTGTAATAAATGAAACATACAGGGACCTGATGCTGTCTGGTGCTGGATAGGGAATGCATTGGGTGGTTTATTGCATTCCTCAGTGCACTGGTGACCACTGTATTTGTACTTTTGTATTATTTTGTAGTATTTGACTCTTTCTGGTGTTATTGCTGGCAATATTACCAAAGACTTGCCTTGCAGTTTGAATAGGCATCTCTAGCAAGGTGGCTTCAGGTCAGAACTGATTTGTGGATGAAAGATTGTATGTTTAAGCTCATTTTTTTGAGGATGTTGCAAAATCCCTGTAATGCAGAAGGCAGATGTGGCTATACCAGGATTGAAAATTTGCCTATCTAGTGCATATATATGTCCTGACAATTCAGTTGTGGACAAGTATGGAGTAACTTTACCAGAAATGTTCCTCCATGGATCTCTCAGTGTTCATCTTATAATGCAAAGTGAAAGAATTTAATACTCCATTGACTTTTTGGTGTATGGTTTAATGGTTTTTAATACAACTGCATATTTCAGAATTATCTACTCTAGGTTTTGATTTCCAATCCAGCTCATCTCCCTGAGCATAGTAACATATTGCACAATTAATTTGCTGTTTATAGTATGCTCCTGAAAAGAGGCTCTTCCATCCTGTTTATTCCTGTGTTTCCAGCTGATCTCTGCAGAACAAAACAGTGGATTCTGCGCCAACTTTTGTTACAATTTTGTGTAACAGTGTTCAACTTTGGCCAATTTCGAAGGTCTTGGGTTTTGTTGAGGAAGTTTTTCTGTAAAACCTTGAAAATATATTTTAGTATGTCATCCCAATACAATGGATAGGGTTTGAGTCTGCTAAGTAAGTTGTCAGTAGGCTAGAGGCTAGACCTGAATTTTCTCTAAAATTTTCCACTCTGTTAGCACCTATACAAGAGGATTTCCTCTTCACAGGGTTTTGGGTTTTATTTTGCTTTTTGGACTTTGTCTAATTCTTCAGTAAAGATCATCTGGAAGAGAACTGGGGGAACTGTCAGAACACAGGTTGTTTCCTGTCATTGTCTGGAGCATTGCGGGCTTCCATCTCCTTCCTGCCTTTTGTTCCTGGGTTGATAATGTTGTCTTTAAAGAAGTTCAAACAAAAATAGATGTAATAGAGCTGGAAATAGAAACAAGTATCCTTAAATGAATGTATTTGCTGTCTGAGCACAATGTGCCAATAATAATAAAGCCAGGTCATCCTAGAGGGGAGTAAAGTGTTTACAGCCTGTGGGTCTAATCCTGTCACCTTTCCCTTGCAAGTGAATCTGCTGAAGTCACCAGCAGCACTTCAAGGAAGTGACAGATGGATGACAGCAGCAGCCAAGTAGCAAAAGAGATTTCTTTTTAGCTCGATTATGCTGCTCCCAAAAATTCACAGCATTTTTACCAGGTGTTGATCATTTGTTCAAGTGAGTTGTGCTCTATTACTCTACATCCCAGTGGCACCAGTGGCAGAGTGCTGGATGTTCGACTCAAGGGGTCCATCGTAAAACCTGTCTTTGCACTGTAACAGTGCCTAAAGGTCATAGGCAAGTTTATGTCCTGTCCTGGGACATCTGCAAGTGGGCAGGAGTCTGTCTCAGAGCACAGCATGGAAATCAAAAGGCAGAATAGAGGTAGAACAAACAAGAGGAAGGATGTAGGGCAAAGTGTGAAGGTAAATACCAACAAAAGCAAGTGTTTATAGCTCACTAGTGTTACTCCTCAAAAAGGGCTGTGCATTTTTTAACATCTGTTAGTAAAGGAGATACTGCTTCTGTCCCACTGTTGTGAACTACAGATGCATTTCTGGCATCAGGATAAAGGTGCATCTCAAAGCTGGGTGTATAATTTTGAAATGGGTTACCAAGGGTATAGTGGTAGTATATAAAAGACACAACCTTTATCTTTGGGGAGCTTCTGGTAGGCATTGATCTGTGAGAAGAAGCACCAGTAGAGATTAAAAGCTTCTAAAATGAAAATAAGGAGAGTTAAAAAGTGAGATCAAGTTTTGAGAGGTCTTAAAAGTGAGTATCAAATAACTGAATGAAAAGGAAGGTCTTAATGCTGCATTTTTACTGATTTGGTGGGTAGGAATGTGGGTTTTGGAAAGCTCAGAGTCTGCAGTAGGTGGAAGACAAGAGTCACAGCAGCAGAAAGGGAAAATGTTTGGGTTGACTTATGCTGATAAAAGCATTTTTGCCTCCCCAAGAAAAATAGGCCACTTCCAGAAACATGTTTAGCACTCATTTATTAAACCAGAGTGGATGTAACGATGCCACTGTGTGTGTGGCTGGCAATGCATCTGATGGAGATGAGTGAGCCTCTTCCTCATCTATGTCGTGACCTTACTCAATTTTTGTGTTTCATGAGAGAGAGAACATAATGGACATTAAAAGCAAATGTGTTGCTGTCTGCCATTCAAAACTGCCTTTGTCTTGTTTTCCAGCAGTTTCCAGAATTTCTTCTCCAAGGGTGGAACTCGATGGAGAGTTTTTAGATGATGAAAGAGAAGCTCCCCTGAGAAAGATTCATGGAAGCTGAAGAAGGCAAGTCACTGTTGTACAGACTGTTGAATGTGACTGCAGGATATTTTAGATACAGAGGAGGTAAAACCAATCAAAGAAAAAATAACTCAAAACCCCCAAACCCCAGTCTCCCCAAACCTGAATTTTATTGCACTGCACTCAAAAGACATCATTTCTAATTTAGAGATTCCTGTGTTCAAGCCTGCGGTAGTTACTAAAGCCCTAAAATTTTAATTGTTTGAGGAGTATGTATGATGAAAAAACATGATGTGTTTGCAGAGGGACCACTATATCTATTTCTAGAGTTATCTGTTACATATTTGTTTACAATTCTCTTGTTTGTGGCTCCTCCCTGCTCAAAAGAAAGATGTGGAGAAACTTTCTGATTTAATAGGAGTCTAATTTACTAGGGCCTCCTGGGCTCTGTAGAAGGAGATTTGTAGGATTTGGTGAAGTCAGATAGAATGAACGTACCATTAAAAAAACCAAGAGATCTGTAGATAAGATGAATTGTTGCTTCCCTTCAATTATTTCCCTTTCAGCCCAGTGAAGAGGAGAAAAAAAGATGACAACTTTGGCTTACTGTTGCCCAAGTGCTGGGAAAAAATTTGGGTCGGTAGAAAGCTTGCAAGACGTTGTTTTAAGTCTGGCTAAGAAAACTGTCCATGGTGTGCAGCCATCTCCAGCATCCAGAAGATCTCTCTGATATGACAGGCATTCAGCAGTCTCCTTTAAATCAGGGTCTTAGAACTTCTGAGTATCCTGAAACATGTCCCACAGTAAAGCGGGGGACATAGTTTTTAAGCTCAATATGGATCATTTAGACTAAAAAAGCAAATAACATAAACTATGATAAGAATATAAAGATTTATGATTAATTTATCCCTGATATTTTAATCTTGGAGGTCAAGAAAACGCGAACACTAGGATTTGTTGTAGGAACAGCATTTAAATTCAAACTCTTCATTTACCCATTGTGGAAACTAAGTGTGTGCATGAAGAGAATGAGTCAAACCTAAGACATGCTGCCATCTGATTATAACCCAATGGGTGGGAGGGACAAAGTCCTTGGGCTTTGAACTAGTTAGATATAAATACAGAGCTCACTGGCAAAGGTCTACTCAGAGGGACAGGAGGCCCCAGACAGAAGGGGAAATACTCCCAGTATCCTAAATAACAGACACTCCAATATAATTATTAAGCCCAGAGTCCTCTGGGGAGTGTTTGGACTAAGGGATACTGGAGTGTTAAAGGCTTCTAGGGGAGGAAATATTTTTTTTAAATAGGAAAAATGAAAAAGACTCTGTGCCAGAATTAGGAGATGAAAATCCTTATAGCCAACAGAGATTTATCCTGTTTAAACATACTGTAACAGGGCCATAAAAGGCACATGTGCAGTATATCTGTAACCAAAGCAAAATTAAACAGGGCAGAAGGGAAAAAGCAAGTTACGTTTGTAAATGGGAAGTTTTGAGAACTCATTTAATCAAATAGTTAAATTTCTTATTCTGGAAACTGAAGCTTGCTTGAAAAGAACAGGAACCATGGCAGGTAATTTGGGAATGAGGGGGAGGATTGACTACTAGCTAGCCAATAATATAAATGATAAATTTGTAAATGTATTGAAAGTAAGAAGCTTCTTACGGAGAATCAGCCTGTGTATGGAGACAAGAGAGCAATTAGGGAAAATCAGCATTGTGCTAAATCAACCCAATACATGTTTGTGCCATGGCCAATTTAATTACTAAACCTGGCTTAGGTGCAGAAAAATAGATCTGAAACACAGTGAAGACAATCTTTTGAGTAACAATATGAGAGTCATTTGATTATTTTTTATGTGACATGAAGATTTTGGCTTAGGCATTTTGGTGTCTTCTCTAAAGGCACTGTTGTGTTCTTGTAGAGATAAAATGCTTGCTGTATATATTAGCCTTCTGTTCTCAGTCTTCCATAACTTTTTGTTGGAGAAGGCAGGGATAATTTTTATTAGTTCTACCTAAGCATTGATTCTGGTCTCATGACAATGGAATTGATGTCAGGAGAGCTACCCACAGTCAAATTTGTAATTGAGCAGTGCCTTTTTATATGATTAAAGTATTTATTCTTTGCAGAGAGTTTTTTAATTGTTCAAATAAGCCCCTTGGCCTCTGCTCAAAGGTGAATTTTTTTGAAAGTTTGAGTGAAAACATTTCATCCATGTGTGAATATGAGGAGAGTGGAAAACTATTTTCCCCCTCCATAAAGACTTTTTGCTGCCTTCTTTTGAACAGCTCTGCAGTGTGAGTAGCTGAGGCCTGTGGGCTAAAATTTGGCATTGAAATAGCCATAACTATGAAGTGCCTTAGTTTTGGCTTTGATTTGACTGCATTGTGAGCCTCAGAAAACCATGTTCTCAGCATGCACTCCAGGGTGTTGTTTCTTCCTTCAGAGCTGCTGAAATGTGCATCAAAGAGGATTTACTGTGAGCAACTGAGGAGCTCTGCAGCACGAAATTAGAGAAAGATACTGCTCTGAAGCTGCAGGGACACATGGGCATGGAACAGGATCAGGAGACCTCTCAAAGCACCCGTGGTTTAAGAGAAGTTTCTGGGTGTTTTGTGATCTGTGAAACTGAAACTCGAGTTCTAGGACCTGCAGTCTCTGCTCCTGCAGGTCCTTTCCAAGGAGCCCAGAGAGTGAGTAGGGATAACATGTGGGTGAGTAGGGATAGGGCTAAGCCCAGGCTCTGAGGCACATACTTGCACACCTCTGGAGGCAGAGGCTCAGAGAGTACAGTCCACTCTTGTTCCTCCCCACGACATAGCAGGGGTGCACTTTCCCAGCCATGTGCCCCTGGTTTTACACACAGGATTGCTTTGAAGGCTTTCCCAATGGGAGTCCAGGGACTCAGTGTTCCTGAAGGAGATATGCCCCCCAGATCTGAGATTATGTTCCTCTGGACAGCACAGCCTGTGAAACAGTGCATGCCTATCTAATTGCAATCACATGTGAAATCAGAGGGCAAGGGATGGCTGGATGTGCTTCCTTAACTACATAATTTTTTGACTTAGCATAGTTAATTATGCAGCCTTATGAATCATTAATTTAGTTTTATGTATGGGAGCTCTGGTGCATTTCCTCTGGCATTTTACAATGAAGCTGGTTAATATTTGCAATTACTTGAAGGCTTCTGTTCAGTTTTGGTGTCCAGGAAGACAGATTATGATGGGCTTATGTGTCTGCTTCTTTACTGAGCTGCAACTGCATTGTCACATCTTTCAAAGTGAGGGGTGAGCAGTGTTTACCCTTTTGCACAGGAGTGAGGCTCGCAAAGGTTGCAAACAGTCAAAAAGCAGACATACAGTGTGTAATGCAGCATTTTGTTTGCTTTGATTAGTTAGTAGTTTGTAATTGAAATTTAATGTTTGATTCCAACAACTTTTCTTACTGGCTGATGGGTAATGATAGTGCATCTCAGTCATTTAAAGAGTATATATAACCAAGTTAATTAATGCCAGATGAGGCAGATCGAAGACCTGGCTCACGTCTGCTCCCTTCTACATCAGCTCGCAGCATGTGCAGAGCATTGCCACTGCTGATGGAAATGTGAGGTATGTGCCTGTGAGGTGCTTTGTGCCATAAAGGACCTTCAGGAGATTGCAGTGCACTGAATATTAAGCAGCTCTAAAGCAGCCCATGACTAACTGTGTAATGGAGTGGGAAGCTGGAACTCAGATGTGCACTATGTAAAGGAACACTCCCAGGTGAATCTCCTGTGGCGTCTATGGTGAAGAGCTCTCTGCAGCCAAGCTACCTGTCAGAGTGGGCTGTCAAAAGAAACACAATATAAAACTGATTTGTGTTTGGATTTCTGTAGTGCCTGCATTACATAGCTTTTGTGGTTCACCTGCATATGATTTTTTTTTTTTTAGTTTCCAGGACTGTTAGCCCACGGCACCTGTTAGTTATCAAATTGAGGGCATGTGCCATAAACAGAAAGCAAAAACTAAGTATGGTTTAAAGAAACCAGATGAATAACAATTGATGAGATAGTCTTAATAGAAACAGTATTTATTTTCTTTTGTAGGCAGTCACTTCAAAGGCATCATCCATAGTAGGGGTGTCTCTCTGGACACACTTTATTCTATATGATGGATTCTTGTACTTTCTATGGAATGAACAGAATGTCTCATGGAATTTTCTTTTTCAATTGACAGTTAGGTAATGCCCTTGAGGTGGCATTGCTTTGGAGAAAAAGGCAATACTATAAAAATGTTGACTACAAAGGCATGGTTACTAGGCAGTGTCTTGCATAACCTACCCACAACCAGTTCTGGCTCCTGGCCTACTGAAGCACCAAGGAGTGGAAATGGCTTGAGCTGGCACTGCCACTGAAAGGACCTTCTTGAAACCCTGACTTAACTTATGGCTTTTGTAATCCAAGGAATGTTTTTTCTCTTTGGAGACAGTGGTGTGGTTTTTTTCCCCATCTCCAAGGGAACATCCTTGCCCAGCAAAGGTGAGCTGCATGCACACCTCAGATACATGCCTTTGTCCTTTCAGGCTTTGTGATTTCTCTCTCTCCTGGAGAAGCTATCAGGGATCATTCTTATACCACCTGGTTGCTTTGTCCTTTTCCTCTGCTCTCCCAAATATTTTCCATATTCAGGTATCTCTGACTTCTGTTTCCTCCTCTCCTCCTGTCAGGCCCTGAGCAGAGGCAGTCAGACGAGCTGTTCTTTATTTCCAGCTGCTTTATAGATCTTGTTCTTTGTCTTCCCAGGCAGGCGACTGCATGCCAGCTGTAGCAACAGCTGACACCCAGGGAAAATCATCACTCTGCCACTACCCTATTTCTCTGTGGACAGTCGGCCAGTTCTTGTTGAGCTGTAAGTGGTCAATGATCTGCAGTATGAGAACCTTCCAGATATCAAAGTGTTTTCTTGTAAAACATTTCACTGTGAGAAGTGTAAAGTTGCATTCACAAGTGGATTTGTGCTTCTCTCTTGTTGCGAGCGGGAGGGAATGCATGCTCAGATGTATTAGAGGAACAATTCTGCTTCGGTAGAAAGGGCAGGCACAGGGCTTGATTACGGCAGGAATGTAGTTATTGCATGTGAACATGATTTGGAAAGAACCAAATGTTTAACACGGTGCTGACCGCATGGTTCATTGGTGTAGATCAGTTTTGTGATTACAGTCTGCTAAAAGAGCAAACCAGTAGTTCTACTAAACTGGATTGTAGATTCTTCTTCCTCATTTTCAGTCTTCCTTCTGTCCTTGAAATCTTTACAGAACATCTTTTAGATTAATCAGAGCCTGCTTGGTCTTCATGTTTTCCTGTCCATTCAAACTCAGTCTCTTAGTCTCAAATAAGTGGTTGTACATTATATAATGGATTGAAAGTATAGTTAAATGTTACATATGCTTTTTCTCTTTTCCAGTATTAAATAATCAGTGTTTGCATACATAAGGCAGATTTTTTAGGGGCCTTGAAATACCCTTTTCCCAAGGCAGACAGTTAGCCATAGAATGTCTGATTACTGCCCCTTCTGTAACCTTTCACTGTGACATGATTGGACTCAGTGATCTTAGAGATTGTTTCCAATCTAAACAATTAAATGGTTCTAAAGTCTGAGCACTGTATCTCCCTAAAAATAATCTGTGAAGAAAATCTAATTCTGTGCAAGACTAATGGCAAATCCAATTAATAGAAATGGTAGCTTTCTGCTGCTTGCTAAACTGGAGGTCATCTGCTGCTCCTTCTTGCTGGAGTTCTCTCTGTCACTTGTCAGTGGCCAAGAGGATTTGGGAACATCATTTCTGAGAGGGCTCGTGCTCTGCCTTGAATGGAGAAGTCCTAAGCTTGTCTGTCCACAAGGTGTTCTGTAAGGATCCAGTCTGAAACGTGATTCAACAGAAGCCAAACTGAATCAAATACAGGAGCTCCTTCCCACTGTATTAATGCACTGCCATTTTCTTTTAAATAAAGAAATAAAAGTAAATGCCATTGCTTTGTGACTGCCATCCAAAGTGATGGTAGTGCTTGTACTGTGGGAGTAGGATATCATGGCACAAAAAAACCTTTTATTTCAGAGTAATTTTTTGGCTTTGGTGCAGGTACTCATGTACCTGCTGGGCTGGCCATGAGGGATTCAATGCACACTCCACTTTCTGTACATTAAAATTATTACATGGAAGAGCGGTTTGCAAGATCTAAAGCATTCAGAATGCTCTGTGCAGTTTTACAGGAAAAGCCACAGGGCCTTGGGAAATCTACACTTTGATTTGTAGGGTGCATTACACTTGAGTCACATTATCAAAGTCTGTATAGTCTGGATCACTTCAGGATCACACACATAAACTAAATGCCTGGCAAGTGATCAGATCAGGGCACCTGTGACCAGACAGCTCAGTCTTGGTTTCATAGCTGAAAATAACGTTCCTTGCTTCTGTACGGCTACTCATGTTAAGAGGTGTGAGTGCTGACAGCCCCCGAGCCTGCACTGCTCCTCAGGTCATCGGTACTAACACTGGTGGAAATAGGAATATGCTGGAATGTTAAGTGTGGGGCTTCGGGACGTCTGAGCTCCGTTTCAATTCTTAGCACTTTCATTGCCTTGCACGGGAATTTGTGCTCTTGAATCATCCCTCTTGTAAGTCTCAAAAAGCAGGTACGTAAAGAGGCAACGAAGTTAGTGGGGTTTTTAGGGTGTCTTGAGATCGTCGTGTCAGCACGCAGGTGCCTGCATCTGTAGCATCCGCAGAGGTGCTCGTGGCTCATGGGGACTTCTTTGTGAGCGATATGGAATAAAAGTGAGGATAGTGTCGGCGATTGCTGGGCAGGGCCTACTAAAACCTTTAATTTCCTTACTTCCCAACTGGTAGAAATAAGTTTTTAAAGTTAAGCATAGCTTAAAATTCCTTCCTTACAGCGGCCTGAACATCTGACCCTGCTACGGGAAGGGAAGGGAAGGGAAGGGAAGGGAAGGGAAGGGCTTCAAAGGCAGAAGACACGACAGGGGACAGAAGGCAGATGTCAAAAGCAAGCAAAGGAGAGGATAAGGAAACGGAAATTGCTATTGGAGGCAGCGGAGCCGAACTCCTCACAGCAGCATGGGCGCGGGGAACGCCCGCTGACTGTGTCCTCCAGACTAAAGCAACTGCGGAGTAGAGCGCAGTCGCCACCATTTGGTCCCCAAGTCGTGCGGTGAAAGAACACCGGTGAAGAACCTGGATTGCGAGGCCTCAGGCAGCGGCCTTTGGAGAACGCGAACAGGACAGCTCAAAGACGGCTGAANCGAGGATGAAACTGCTGTGGAGAGCGAAAATGGTAACCGGCTGTCCCGTCCCCTGTCCTGTCCTGACGCGGG
>VZRQ01008545.1:25285-127060 GCA_013397975.1 Machaerirhynchus nigripectus
TTGTTTTACAGCCCTAGTGAGGAATTACATGTTTTGGACATGGAAAGCCATTTACTGTTTATGGAAATCGATTTATGTGGGACCAAACTGAACTCATGCTAATGCCTGGATACTGTAGCTCAGTTTAGCACCATGCCACCAAATACAATTTAGGGATTGCAAGGAAAGTAGAAACATATCCAAGTGAAGTGGTAATGGTCTTGTATTCTTAAAGCACCTTTCACCCAAATAACTTTCAAAGCGCAGCTCCAGATTTTCTCTAGACTGACTGTGTTGGATGTTGTAATGTAGCGCAGCACAAAAGTAGGATTTGGGTAGGGATTAAAATTCAGCCTCAGTGTTGTGGCCTGGGTTTGGGAGATTCCCATTTCATTGGGGAGGTGGGAAAGAGATGGGGGGAAAGTGTTTCTGGGACAGTATGACTGAAAAGGCTGGGGCTTTGAGGCTGCTGAAGGATTTGAAGCATTGAAAAAAGTTGGGGGAGATGGATTGTCTGTCAGAGCTGCATGGTAATATTTATTTAGTGGCTTCACAGTGTTATCACATGGATATCTTCTTCACATGTGATACTTGCAGCAAGGAGCAGCTGCTTAACAAGGCACAGCAGCACTTGGAAACAATTTAGGACCAGAAGTGAATTAATTAAAACCATCTGGGGAGAAGACCTGGACTTCTGAGAGTGCAGAGTTCTGTGGAAGCATTTGCCCCCCATGCAACAGCAGCTGTGAAAGAAAGATCTAATACTAAGTTACAGCAGGGAAGTGGGGAGTTAACTGAAGCATAGAAAATATTGTTAGGGAGATGACAGTAACTCCTCACTCATTTCTGGTGCTTGTTCCCTCATCTCAAAGGCAGGAGAACTAGAATGGGGATCCACAGGTGGAAAGGGATTTGGAGACACCAAAAAGGTGAGGACTGTTATATTTATGTCTTGGTGCAGCTGGGGTTGATGTGCAAGTTTAACAATAATTCCTCACAGGATTGAGGCTCCATTCTGGCAGTGAATAGGAGGATATAGGAAAAGCATTCAAAACAGTGGGTGGAAAAGGGACACTTTATCTCCAAAGTGGTTTTGAAAGCAAGGGGGGAAAGAAATTAGTGACTTTACATTGCATGTAATTAACCTGAAGGGACTTGCTGCTGGCAGAAGTAATTGAGTCCAACCAAGTCCAGGAGGATTCAGAAAGGATTTAACATTTATATAAATAATGAGAAAAATGTATGAGATTCAAAACACAAGACATCAGTTTTTGAGATTTAGGCATAAAACAAACATGTCCTGCTGCTGAGAAGAGTCTTTTCCTTTAGACTAGTTGTTCTGAATGTTATGGGTGTTATTTCTTCACCTTCCTCTATAGAATCTGGCCATTGTTAGAGGGGGGAAAACCTCTAGTTTAGTTTAAAATGACAATTACCATGTATGGCTGTTTATAAATTTCTGGTTTCAATTTGTTGGCAGCAAATGTTTAATGAGGCAGAATAAGATTGAACCCAGGTACTTATCAAAAGAATCATGAGGACTTTAATGCCCTGAATGAAGTGTTGGGGCCATATTGCCACATGGTAGAGTAGTTAGGTGTGGGTTGGTTTTCCAGCAGCCCTGCAACCTCCTCCTGGTTAAGGAGAACTCTGGGTGCTCAGATCTTGCTCTTTTTTGTGTGTGTAAGGCAAAAGTTTGCATCTGTGCAGTTTTAGACTGTGCAAAAGTAGGAATTGTGTGGGTTGCCTTTTGCTTTGCCCCATTCAGCTTCACAATAGCTGCTTTAAAAATGAGGCAGCTTGAGCAGAGCAGGATACTCTACATGTGGGCTCCTCAGACCTTTTATACAGTGGAAGAACAATGTCATTTGACTTTCTTTGGTACCCTTTATTTATACTTTGCAGAATTGTTTGCTTTTTGTTGTCACTTCCAATCATTGTGCTGAAAGATGTAATGTTCTGCCTACTGTAATCCTTCAGGTCTTTTCTCTGATCCATGTGCCATTGTGGGATCTCTGAGGGTAGGACGTTCAGCAGACTTTTTTTCTGGCCTCTCACATTTATCTCTGTTTAGTTACATAAGCCATCTGTTGCACATCAGAGTGTAGCTTGCCTTCAGTAGGTTTGGCAATGAAAATGAGATTTTGGCAGCTCTACCTCAGGTGTGAAGCTTTGTGCCATTTTGCTTCGTGGCATTCACAAACCTTTACCTCTGCTGGGTTGCAGACTGATGGAGTTCTGACTTCTTCCTCTGTGCCACCTCCATGGCTGTCCCGCACGTGGCCATGACACCAGCCAGCAGTGCTGCCCCTGGGCCATAATTGCACTAAGGAGGTTCATTCAATAAGCTTTTCAAGTGCTTTTGTGGAGGAATCCTGTTATTATAGTGTATTATTTCATCTCTTTTTTCTCTTATATTCTTCCCACCTTTTTCGGTCTGAAAACAGTTTAAAGGATTATTTTCTTTTCCCCTCCCACCCCTCAGCTGCTTTGTACAATTGCCTTTCTGTCTATGGAGACTCAACCTTTCTTCCAGCCAATAGCTATTTCTTCATTTCTGGGGAGTCCATGGGCTCTTTGTGCAAGTAAAACAACATGTTTTTATTACAAAGTGGCATTTTCCATTGAAAGATCTCAGAGTGATTGAACAATATGAAAGGACTGAATGCTTTGAGATAGCCCTTGGGCTTCATACTGGAGACTTGTGGTAGATCTCATTAGACTGCCAGATCCCAGTGGCTCCTTGTTAGTATCTATAAATCCTAAAGCAGAAATAGACCATCATGTTAGAGCTATCTAGGGTTTTATTCCCTCCTGAATATAGTTTATGCCCCACACAAGCTTGCAGGTATTGAATAAATTGAGTTTCAGTTTTGACTCAAATCAAGTGCAGAATGTCCTTCAGTTGTTTAGAGTATTCCTCTAGACAGAACTTGTCAGATGGGGCTCATAACATTTCAGAGATGTCTTGATGTTGGGATGGCAAACAAGTCAGTACACCCATCTGGATTAGCTGTTGTCTGCAGTGCAAAAGAGATTAATTAACTAAATGCTCCTGAGGTGCATTTGGAACCTGGTTCAAATAGTCCATGCAAATACAGCAAGAAAATTATTATGAAGATATGCCTCTGCTTTTGTTTGCTTGGTTTGTAGTAATCTCTGGCTGTACCTCTGATGCATTTTGTGTTGCTTAGAGTAGAAACCCTGTAGGGCACGGCCGGCGTCTTTGGTTCGGAGATGGCAGCCATTGTGCTGCTGTTGGAAATGCCCCATGAGTAACAACAACGTGTTTTACTTGGAAGGCAGATCTTAGGCCTTTGCATTTCTCCCATGGAGTGCTTTGGATTGATTCTGGCTGTGCTCCGGGCTCCTGGCTCCCTGGAGCAGAGAAAATGTGAATGAACTCTTGCATGCTTACTTAAAGCACGAGGCTTGCATTCTTCCTGCAAAAACAGGCACTTTGTTCGGGAAAACATCAGGTGGTCAGAGAGAACAGGACAGGGAAGAGCAGAGGTATGCTATTAACTCCTGGTGGGTAATTAAACAACAACCCCCTCAAAAAAGAAGACAAATCGAAAACAACAGACAGCAAACGTGGACAACTTCTGATTTATCTGGCGTTTTTTTCCTCTATTTTCCCCCTTATTTGTAAGCTATACTTATTTTGCATTCTGACTCAATACTTCCACATAATTATGTGTGTTTTGATTTGTGTCCATTGCCTAAGGATTTCAGTCCAAGTGCAACGCAGCATTCTTAAACCAAAATGCAAATATCTGCAGAGGGTTTGGGGCCAGCTCACACCATTTGTACTGGGGCAGAAGAGGAGGGTTCATGGCTGGTGCTGTAGCTAGGAGAAGCAGTAATTTGTGTAAGTGTTCAGTAGTTTAGTTGTCACATGCTTCTGTTTGTCTGCTGAAATGCAGAATTTCTCATAGAGAAAATACCTGTACAGTTGGGACAAGGATGTTGCCATCGCTTGCAGACACACGTGTAGCCAAACACAGTCACTCCCTGGCTCTGTAGGGGGGTGTGTGTGCAGAAGAACACCAGGAGATACCATACTCCATCCCTTGTGATGTCTAGACAACATAGTAAAAATGCAGTTTGGGCTGGACTAATGATTGAGTTAATATTTTTGGACTCTTTCAGCACGTAAATAATATTAAAGATGGTAACACTTAATATTAGGAAACACTAGCTTCCTATTACTGCTTTTTCTACTCAGACCCCACCCTGGAGAGGCCTCTTGGTTTCAAAACAAAGGGTAGTAAAAAGCACAGCCATGGAAATGAAGTTTATAACGCAGTGTAGGTATGTTTTCATGATGTGGTCATAGAAGTGGTTACTGACTGCTAACGTATTTTTTAAAAGCTTAGAAAAATTGTCATTAGAGATTGCTCACAGTAATTATTATGAGATATGTAACAGCATTTCTTGGGTATTTGTTGTTCCACAGAAATACGTTGTTCCCAGTTCAGTTTACTTTAAAATATGAATCAGTCTTCTGCTAAGTATTCATTTTCTTCTCTGTCAGAAGGCATATTATCTCCCCACACCTACAGGTTTAACTTACAGCTATTCATACTATTAATAATTTATCACTCTTGCCTTGTTGTGTACACTGGATGCAGTGGCAGTTTACACTGATTTCCTGAGTTGGTATAAATTTAATTTCTGTGTACAGTTTGAGCAAGCTTTACAGTGTGAAAGGAGAGCCAGCAATACAATTAGGATGAATATAAGCACTTTGGGTTATGTAATATGCATTCATGCTACTATTACACAACAGAATTATTACTTGTGGCATTCTTAAATCCATTTTGAATTTAGCACTGTTGCCCTCTGCCTCATACAGGACATTCTTTTTTTCTACTGACTGAGCAGAAAGTGATGATGAGCTCCACAATTAATTTAAATTACATTTCTGGAAGGAGATAAAAAATAGTGTGACTTTTCACAGGACAAGTGAATACTTGTTGGTAGTCAAAAATCATGATACCATATGAAATCTGTCTGACTGTGTTAGTGGTAATATCAATCATCCCCTCTTTTTGCTACGCTTGGTGTTTATTAAAAAATGACAGCGTATTTTAACATTTTTTCATGAAAGAAACACGGCAAAGGGCTTTGCTGACCACTGTTTCACAAACAACATTTAAATAATAGCTTTCCTCTGGCATTTCTTAGGGTAGGCATAGAACTGTCGTTTTTAACGCCAAGGCAGCTTAGAAATATTGTATATAAATACAGAATTTGCTGTGCTATGAGATTGAACCTCTCAGTATTCCTCAGATGGCGCATGCACTGTACCTACCTCTGTAATCTATAATCAGAATCACTAGAAGCTGTTTCAGACTCCAGTGAAATGTTTGAGCTGTATGCCACTTTTTATACTTGTTTTCTCTACTCAGCACCCCTTCTTTTCTCCCTTATGGTTCCCAGTAATGGTTCCTGGGTGCTTTGGCACCTCCGGATTTCCAGGACTGGCAGCTATGAGAGTGTGAGGAAGGAGGAAGAGGAGTTAAGATAAAGGCTGTGAGCAGAAGCAGCAATGACTATTTCTGGGGCACAGGGGAGCTGCACCAGCTGCCTTTATGTCCTTCAGGACCCTCTATAATCCATACCTGGAAAAGCTGTTAGTAGTTTTCACAAGTAATCACTGCCTGCTTTATGCAAGTCCCAGGAGACTTTGTAGAGCTCTTCTCTCACGGAGACACTGTGTAACACTTCCTTTGGCTCCAGAAGTGAAAATATTTTAGAAAATGAGCTGCCAAAATGGGCATTAAAACCCGTTTCTTTACCTTCATCCTGGTGCTCTGCTCACTTAGCTGTTTATTATTTTGAGTATTTATTTACTGCTTGGTTTGGAGATTGGACATTTTGGTGTTCCTGGGCACTGAAGAGAGGAAGACACTGAGTTTTACTCAGATTACTGACTAAAAATATACTGAGATTTACTCAGTATTACTGAGATAATTTTCCTCTAATACAGAAGGGAAGATACTTAGTATGGGACACCGGATTATATTTATTTACTGGATTATAAGAGTGTTTCTAGTAAATGTCATTTGATGACAGATATTCCTCCAACAATGTAAGATGCACATGACTAAGAGTCTTACCTGACTTACTGGTTTCTTCTTCTTGGTTTTCAGTTTTAAATTAGGAACTTGCTGAGCTTCAGTGTCCAATCAAAACCACCACAAGGACTATTTCACAGTACAGGTTATAAAAATAATACATCCCTGGCATGCCTAAAAGGGAACAGGGTTGTGATGAACTGCAGATCGGTGAAACATGACAAACAAAAAAGAAACATTGGTAACCTGATATTTCAGGTTCAGTTAACTCAATGACACCAAGTCAGACAAGAGTAGAGGGTGAGAGGCCTTTGTATTGGTTTTGTTAAAAGTCTTTCTAGCAAGCGAGGTGAGAGGCAGGATGAGAGGGAACTTTTGTAGGTAGGAAGCGACGAGAAGGTAAATGCATAAATAGTACAAGGTAGAGATGGAGATTTGGAGCTGTTCAGATGATTTTTTTTCTTTAAAAACCTTGTATGCTGCACAGTGAACCTCTTGGATGAGTTGATTCTCCCTGAATAATATGGCTACATTCCTTCGCTGCACAGATGCTTCCGAGTGGGTAAATTCAGAGCAGGAATTTCTATGTTCCCATGGCTGGATAAGCTCCACCATTTTTAAGAGCTGCACAATGCCATTTTAACCTAGACTTCTTTGAAGATCCAGTTCAGTAATGCACTTGCTGAAACTCCTTTAGATGCATGCAGGGAGAGGTGATGTGTCAATTAGGTTTCTTTACTTTTGCTTTGATTCATTTAGAGCTAGTCCCACAAATTCACCGATATCCAAATGAGTCTAAATTTGCATCGCTTCAGAAGGTGTGAGAATGCACAGCTCAGCACCATGGAATGCCTGTTGTTTCTTATTTTCCCCAGAGTGGCTTTAAGTAGCTGCAAGGTGCCTGAGTGAAAGGGTTCTAACTGAGCAGCAGCATTTTGTGTAAGAGGCTTTTTTCCTTTTCTCTTTCTCCGTCTAAATCTGCCTCACAGCTTTTGTGATTGTTGGCCAGCGCTTCAGACAGATACCAACCAGACTGTGAGCTCTGAGGAGAAAACGAGAATGCCTTTTGTGTCATGATCGTGGAATTAATTGGTCCTGGAAACTCTGGGTCGTTGCCAAGAATGGGTATTTATGTGGCAAGAAAGGAAAGGAAAAGGGCGGAGCTTTGGAAATTCAGGAATACTCCTTTTTGGAGCTTAGGAAAGAGGTTATAAACTTATTTTGGCTTCTGAGTTTGGTGCAGTCAACATGCAGAGTTCTGGTTTCGTGTGGGTTTTTTTTTGTGTTTTTTGGTTTTGGTGGGTTTTTTGTTTGTTGGTTTTGTTGTTTGTTTGGTTTTGTGTTTGGCTTTGTTGTTTGTTTGGTTTTTTAAACAGTATCCAAAATGAGGAAATGGGAGTTAGTGACGTGGAGAGAGTTCTGTGGAGAGCCCTGGTGTAATTTTATTTCATTTCATTTCCAAGTGCACTCTAGGATAAATGCAGCTGCCTTTGTCTGTAGGACACAAGCCTTGCAGTGCCAGCCACGCTTTCCTAGGCTGGAAATTCTGCTCCAAATTCAGAGTTTTCCCCCATGCAGACTGTTTTCAATGCTGGCATCTGGGCACAGGGCACAGTGGTGGGATCTGCAGGGCTCTAACTCCGCCGGGCCCACAGAACTGAGGGCAGGAGGCAGTGGGGATGGGAACGGCCTGGCCCAAAAACACTTGAAATACTTGTGACTCCATTTGATAAGATTAGCCCAGGCGTTGCTATGTGGCATTGTTTGGGCAAAATCGCCACTTCTCAGAGGGTTTTTTTGTTCAGCGGTCATGTGGTGGAGTTGGGAGTCAGTGCAGATGAATGTCAGCTGCTGTGGGTCTGTCTGTCCTGCACCCACGGCACAATCCCGCTTCCTTCCACTCGCTTATAAACTCCATCAAGGTCTTTGTTGCAAGGAAACACTTTGTCAAAAAAGTTGTTAATGTCCTTGCAGTTGTTCTTTACCAAAATACTTGACTAAGACAACTAAACAACCTCTGTTTCATCTGTCTTGCAGTTTTCTTTAATGATGTATGTCTGCATGTTAAATGAAGGATATTTTAGGTTTTTCTTCTCTTAGACTGACATTATGGATGCTTAAATTTCAGGAGCTTTTCAAGTTCAATCATTCAGTGATTTGATTTTTTTTTTCCCTTTCCTTTTTTTTTCCCGCAAGGATGAGTGTAGATATTAAAGATATATATTGGAGAATATGTGTGTAAGGAAGCAATGTGAAAAAAATAAGGTTAAAATCACAAAGAGCATCTTATTCCTACTTTCAGAAGATTAAAGCAGACTCGTATTTAGACAAACAGTGACAATCTTGATTGGAGTGCTTTATTTTCAGTTAACATACAAGTTACTGCACTTCAGGCACTTTTATTCCAGCATAGGGTGCCTGTCCAGTAAGTTAATAAAAACAGAGTGGAAAACTCTTTATCTGGAAAAGCTGTAAGTTTCAAGGACAGTGCAAAGCATTTAAAAATCTGTCAAAATTGCATTTAAAGTATTAGTTAGATTCTCCTGAAAATAACTGCAGAATTTCGGAATAAAGGAAATCTTTAGTGGACTGGTAATGTTTCAGATGACTGAGCCTGAAGAATATTTGATATCTCCTTTTCTTACTGTTCGTCCTAGTTGTTTTAGTATTTTTTTCCAGTCTGCATAATGAAAAACAATTAGATTGATTTCATTCCATGATTCTCACTTCCAGAATCTCAACAGATAATATTTGCATTGGAAAAAACCTGCAGAGCATTGAGGGTTTTTGGGTGAAAGCAATTGTTTCCAGTGGTATTTCTGAGATAATGACTACAGTTCTGTGTATCTTTGTTTGGGTAGCAGCCTGGTTTTGTACTGATCAGAGTTTTAACTTTCCTTTTTATCTTGAGTCTCTAATCACTCTTGGTAGGCTGTAGCATTAATTTAGGCAACGGTGGCATTTATAGTTAATTTTATTCCCACTGAAGCTTAACAGGTAGTGTTTGGAGGAAGTTTTCCAGCCTCTATGTGTTTTGGTCTGCGTGATGCTCTCTTGTTTCGGCAAGAACTGAGTACGTAGGTAATGTTTTGTGCTGTAGAGCTGTAAGATGATCACGGTAAAGAGAGTGGGCCCCTCAGAAGGTACAGTGTTGCCAAGGGTTAGTAAAGATGTTGGAATTACACTACATCAGTACATGCACAACCTCAGAAAATAAGGATTTGCAAGGATACCTCCATTTATTTTTTCTACATTTGCTTTTGAAAGATGCTGTCCATCTTGTAGGAAGCTACTTGCTCATCACTTACACTTGCAGATTATCAAGGCTGTAATCTGTTGCCTGAGAAATCAAAGTGAGATTTTAAAATACATGAATCAGACTATAAAATGCCATATCTGTTTGTTTTAGAGGACCAAGCAAATGTTACTGAAGCCCTGAGATGTTGAGGTCTCTGTTAGACCGCTTGACACGGTGCTGAAGGAGACAAACAGGACCTGGAGAGCTTTTATTCTTCTTTGGATGCACAAAACAGTGCAAAACTGATGTAATTTATTGTTACTACTGACAGTGGTCACCATGCACCCCTGTCAAAAATTGCAGAGAGCTTTAGGAGCATCTTTTCATGGCAGTGTGTAGAGTGTTCCTCCGAGCAGAGAGCACTACAACAAACGTGAAAACTCCTTTGCCTTTGGGTAGCCTGGTTGTGTCAGTGAAGAGACGGCCTCTTGATTAAATCCAGACTGAGCAGTTTCCTGTTAGCATGAAACTCAGCCCACGAGGTCTTATTCTCAAAGCCTGTTATTGAGCTTGTCTGCCAAGTCCCTTTTCCTTTTAAACTTACAGGCAGAATTGCTAAAGTAATACAAATACAAGCAATCCCAGAACTCTCACAATGATTTCTAATTGTTTGATATTTTGCTGACAAAGGTTTTGATTTTTCAGAGTTTGGGGTTGGTTTTGATTTGCTTTGGTGGGATTTTTTTGGGGTTTGTTTCTTTTTAACATTCTCCCAAGATGATCTCTTGGGGAAGTTGTACTGTTGCAATTAATAGAAAATTTTGTGTGCTTATCAGTCTTGGAAGGAGATTCTGCCCTTGTTTTGAATATACTCATGTGAGAGAATGAGAGGGTTTTATGTGCCCTGAGTAAATATGCCCATAAACCATTACATTGTGAGTGGGGCAATCTGCTGGATTGAAAATGAAGAGTTAAATACAGTGGTGCAGACTTTCTTCCTTGTCTGAAAGTGGTTGTATTGTGTAACTAGTTATTTTCAAAAGTGTATTTTAATTGTAAGATGAAGAGTTAGCCAGAAAATTGTAATTTCGGTGGATTTTTCTTGGAAGCAAGTATTGCTTAAGGAAAATTTGAATGTAAGGGAGTTACATAGTGGTGACAACATATCCTGTTAATGTTTTTGTAATGACAGTGTCATACATAATTCCAGATACACTTTTAGTTCATTTTTATAATTCATATATATTTCCAGATGCACTTTTAAGTCGGATACATTGCAAGCTATATACCTTTAAAAAAGCTATAAGATCCATGGAACAGAGTTTAGCAAATTTTTTTCCCTGTCTAGTCTGTTTTGTTTTGGTTTTGTTTTTTTTTTTAAATACAGGCAGTAGGTTGTGTTTTAATGTCACAACAAGGGTTTGTTGCATCTCATTAAGCTGGGAAATGAGATAGCAGAGCTTTGTAATAATATTAGAGACAGAACTTTTGAATTATATTAAAGACACCTATATTGTTTAAAATGGAAAGGGATGTCTATTGGAAGCAATTCCAAAGCAGTGGAGGATAGTGATGTAAATAGGAAGTGGGTGGGGTTAATTCTTAATTATCTTATTAATAGATGAATTTTTCCTTTGTGTTTTGTCAGTATCCCGAGCCAGAGTTGGTATTGACTGTCATTAACATGCTGTCTTCGTGCCCTCAGTATCAAGGTGTTTGTGTAAATATTGGACATTTTTTATTTATAATCCCATTTTTAAAGCATTTTATCCCACATACTTTACAAAATAGGATTTAAACGAGTCACAAAAATACTTTTCTGAACTGTCCTCTAAATAATGGCAGAATTTAAGGAAATGTTCTTTTAGACTCAAAGCAGGCTGTAAGCATTTAAAACAAATGCAGTTTAAAAACCACACCCACACACAATCCCAAACCCTAGGTTTATGGACAAATATTGTGCCAAGTAGAAACTGTAAGAGCAAATTGGAATGGTAGAATGCCTTGTTTGCAGGATGAGTTTGACACCCTGCTTGCAAAAGTATCTTGAAATGTTTTTGCACCAAATGTGTTCCAACCTTGGCTCCTGTGTGACATCCCAAAGTTGGTATTTTCAGCAAGGGAATCACAAGTGCCAGTGATTAAGTTATGGTCAGTTTTCATGTTTATTCAGAAGTTAAATGAAACACTGAATTATCACTTTTGTTCACTTCAGTAATATTTCTCTTTGTGGGATAATGGATTGTCTTTTAGATAATAATATATGGTGGAATCATGACTTAACTTGATAGCGGTCAGACGGTAAAGTAGTTTTCTGAGCACGTCAGAGAAATGTTTTAAAATAAAGTTGCTTAAAAACTCCATTATTTGAGACAGCATTTGGTACTTGGAGAGCAACAAAAATTGACAAAATCATGTAGTAACTGGTGATGGCCAATTCCTGTGAAAATATAGGATTTAATCCATTGGAATCTGTGTCTCCTGCCTGATTTTTGCGCTTTGGTTTTGTTTCCTTTTGTAGGGTGAAGGAGACCAGTTACCCCCAGAGCACACTGTTAGACAGTATGAAACATCCAAGATCAGGGCTATAAAAGCTGGAACTTTGGAGAAACTGGTGGAGAACCTTCTCACAGCTTTTGGAGATGCGGATTTTTCCTACATCAGTATCTTCCTCGCAACATACAGGGCCTTTGCTTCTCCCAGGGCTGTGCTGGAACTTCTCCTGGACAGGTAAGAGCCACTGCTGTGCAGTGGAAATGGAGCCATCATTTACATGACAGCAGAAAGTTGTCAGGAACTTCCTTTGCTTTTAGTTGGCATGGATTTAATAACCTGTTGTCAAGAATACTGCAAAATCCATAATTTCAGCGTAAACATCCAGTCTATAAATGCATTGCTGCTCACATCCCAACTCTCATCAAAGCTTAGGTAAGCAAAGTGTGCCATGTCTGGCTGCTAAAGAACCCAGCTGAACCAACACAGCAAAGTTAATACAAGTTCCCCCCAAAAAACCCAACAGAATGCATGGGCTGCAAAGTCATACCTAGAATACATTCCAAAGTTTTGCTGGATACCAGTATTTTCAGACCTTGTTATTCTGTTTGGGGGCTGCTGATTCGGAACAGGGATTGTACAAACACAAGAAAGAATTTGCTCTCCCGTTCTATTATGTCACATGAATATGCAGTCACAGATTTTTGCAGATAGCCCAAGAACTGCTAAATGTTATAATAATAGATGTTATGGTCAGACTTGGAAATCAGGGCTGCTGTGTCTGCCTAAATGCTTGGAACACACAGCATTAGTTTCTCACCCTAAATTCTAACTGAGACACGGCTGGGTCAGGGGTGGTCTTATTTTGGGAGTGTCATATTTGTTGCATTTTCAAAATCTGTGATTCACAGAAATGGTTGCTCTGGCATGAAGTAATTAGAACAGAGAAGGGGCATAAAAACTCCTAGGGTTTAATTTTGGCTCTCCCACTAGGTAGATAAGGAACAAGGCATGGATAAATTATCTGTGCTTCTCTTTTCTATCTGAAAAGGATGATCCTGTCTGCTTTGTAGGAATGCTGTCTGGCTCAGTTAGTAAAGGTAATAACAATAATAACCTGACAGTCAGGTAAGCAGTCAGTTGAGAAAAGAGCAGCTGTCCTGGAGAGCAGATGTGGTTACAGTTACATTGACTGCTCTGTGCTTTATCTCTTGGTCCATCCCAGTTCCGATTCAGAATGTGAGGAGCGATAAAAATTGACAGTGGATACGTACAAGAATATAAAAATGTTGAGGCTCTAAGGACGTTGGCCCTGCCCTTCTTCTCTCACACTGATTTAAAGAGGTGAAAATGTCAGGAAAGGGCAGGAAAGCCCAGGAGAACTATCTCCATAGAACAGAACTCTCTTTTCTGCACCCAGTTTTGATCTTGCTGGCTTGTGTACCTCTC
This sequence comes from Machaerirhynchus nigripectus, assembly GCA_013397975.1. Taxonomy (NCBI): domain Eukaryota; kingdom Metazoa; phylum Chordata; class Aves; order Passeriformes; family Dicruridae; genus Machaerirhynchus; species Machaerirhynchus nigripectus. The sequence continues at coordinate 38,528 of VZRQ01008545.1, forward strand.
TGAGCAAGTTACAACATCCCCTTCAGAGGAATGGGCTGCCTGACCTTGTCAGCATCATCCCAGCCTTTTAGAATACACTACAGAATCCACAGGAAATCCTGGGAGGTTACCACTTCCTTCCCCTCTCACAAATCTTAGGAGTGTAGTGCTTAAGAATCCATGGATGTTTCTCTTGGCTTTTTGTATATCATGGATAATCTAGAATTTTATGGCTTGGCAGAAAATACATATTAACTTAAATGGGAGAAGTTAGAATGATATATATGTAGATGAGGAATATGGACTTGTGAAGAAAAGCAGATGTTACAAAAACTGAAAAAAACTGGAAAAAAGATGGATAGTAATTGATTTTAACCAGCTCGGTTTTCATCTCTAGATTAGTTGAGAATAAGTAGCCAAGAGTCTGCATTTTTGCAACTTTGGTTTTAGTTATACTTGTTAGTAATCAGAGTACAGAGACTAAAGTGGGTGTTAGTGCATAATTTGTATTTTGCTTTGTGTGCCAGTGAAGTAATAATGAAAAAGGCAATCTCTTAAAAAAAAAAAAAACAAAAACACAGTTTTGGTATTTGTTGTCAGTTTTAGTTTCATCTGAAGAGCTTGAGCCCTGTCTCTCAGGGGATAGAGCAGGGGTTGTGGAGTAAGGATACAATTAGGAGTAGCAGTGCTGAGTTCTTGTTGTTTGGTCCAAGGGAGAACAGTGATGTGACCAGATCAAAAAAGGCCCTTCCAGCTTTCTGCAGGTGAGCAGCTCCTTGGGAGAGAGGAGGGAACAGCATCCACATCCTCCATTTGCAGGGTATTTTATTTTGTAGGGTCATACTCACTGGAAAACTTCCTCCACAATGTATTTGTGGAAGCTGGATCACCCACAAGCCCAGTGCATTCAATTTATGCTGGATTTGCTGTGGATACAGTGCTGCAGAATTGTCTGATGAATGTGTTAGACTTACACAAACCCAGCTTACACAAAAAGTCCTGGGACTCTTGGGAAAATGTCCTGGGAAGTGTACATATCCTGTACCCTAGGTGTGTGGGGATACCTGTTGGTCATTTGATGCTGTCTGCAGAGGATCCTGTCCAAGCAGTGCAGTATTGATTGAATTTGGGGCAGGAAGCACTTATGGTGTCCAAAAGCATGTGCAGTGCAGTTTCCAGGTGCTCTTCTCTGAGTCAGGGAAGCAAATAAAAAAGCTGATGCTGTACTTAAGAAAAACTTTGGTTTTAGAAACAGTTTTAGAAATCTGGTTGTTGCATTTTTAAATTTTCTTCTCTCCAGGACTTCACATTACTCTTTTGCTTAAATTTGAGACAGGACTCCTATTAATTTTTTTAGCTAGCTTCAGCCTATAGAGGTTTTTTTTTAAGATAGATTAGAAGTCACTAGACAAAATCTTGAGCATAGGCTGGGATGTTGAGAAGTGAGTGGATGACTTGTGTTTCCAAAGCTATTTAAGAGTAATTGAACATCCACATTGCTTTAGCATTCAAGGGAGTTTGGCATCTAAGTGCATCAGACAGCTTTGGAAATCTGCCAAGCTTTTAACACTGTACGTTCTGATATTTTCTAGTTGTTTGGTACAAGTGGGCAGGGAGAGTTATAAGAAAAAGATCCTGTTGGTATTTTGATGTGGAAACCCTCCATGGAAGTTCCTGGAGGGAAGAAGAGTGGCTCCTCCTGCCCGTGGGTGTGGGGATACAGTGTGGTGCCTTCGGTATTCCCAGGGGGATATTCCAAAGTGTGATAGAAGACAGAGTTGGTTAGCTATCCAGATGAGGGTAGAAGGAGGCCAAATTCCTCTCTTCCATATTTTATTTTGCCCGGATAACCGTGTTCCTCAGAATTAGAGCTGTGTTGTGTTTGGCACAAGCACAGATAAAGTAGCAACCAGTCCCTGTCTTGGAGCAGTTTACAGAGGAGGGAATTGGGACTGTTTGTGGGAGAGTTGGAGCTGGGTAATGACAGCGAAGAGCAAGTTAGTTTTATGTTTCCCATTCATTCCTTTTGCTGGAGGATGGTTTGCTGGAGGGTGAATGGAGAGGACAGGGGAGGCGAGGGGGAGCATTGAAGGAATGGGTCCTGCAGTAGCAGAGCCACACGTTTTGGGACAGCAGCTTTGTGGTGTTTGACTCACTGCTATTCCTGTAGCATCTATTATTTCTTCCCTTCTTCCTTTATATCAGGTGGCTTGTCTACTCAGCTAAAGAAGTGATTTCACTTCCATGACTCCCTCTATGTATGATTCAAACCACCTTATTTTTCCTGAGGATCTGGGCTTCCAAATTGCTTGTTTCGATGCTTACAAGCTTATTTAGGGCTTTGTTTGGGGCCGTTGCAGAGACCATCTGTCCTTACTATTTCTGAGTTATTCAGGGTATTTTCCTTCCTCTTCTTAACAGAGATGCAGGGGTGCATTTTCCACTCTTACTTCCCAGTATTTAAACATTCAGTATTACCCATCACATTCTGGTCTCATTTGCTTAGTCAGTCCCTTTGAGTGCAGTCTGTAACTTCCCAAACGCCAAGCAAGGCTGAAAAGTTCTGTGGGCTACAGGATGCTTTTGTTACTCGGGTCTCTTTTTGTATGCAAAGCATTCCTACAAGGCTGGGCAGTGAAAGGCTCTTTGTCCGGGAGCTGGTGAGAACAGAGTGCTGGAAGGCTGCAGAAAGGCTGTTCTTTACATCAGTTGTGTCATTAACTCCTCCTAACCCGTATTTAATGACCTGTTGTTCACTGAGAGATGAGAGATAGGCAGAGATTTACATCTCGAAACAGGAGGAAGCCTTATATCCTTCTCCAGTTTTGCACAGAAAACTGTCTGCTCTTTATTGCCGTCTTACGGATTTCTCCTGTAAAACTCAGCTTGTAGTGGGATTTAAACACAAATGCCTAATGTTCTCCGAGGACATGTTTAATATTTCATGCCATAGTAGGACAGTGAGATTAGGACTCATCTCAATAAATTTTCTTCAAAGAATTAACAGCAAGTTTTGAAAACTGAATATAAAAATTTAATTTTTATTTTTAAAAAATTTCCCCAGCAGGGTGAAAAGTGCCTTTTGTCTACTGGCTAAAATGTGTTTTAGGCATCTTACAGGGTAGATGGCAATGGAGAGTGAAATCCTCTCCCTTTAACAACAGGTCTATGATTCTTATATATGAAGCCTTAGACCAAGGCTTGAGAGGAGCATAAAACTACCACCACTTTCATCCATTGAAACCTTTCTGGATGAGTTTGTGACAGTTCTGACATGAACCTTTGGGACAGAAACAGCTCATGGTGTTCTCTGTGTCTGATGTTACCAGGTTGTTGTAGCACAAGCACTTAAGGATGCACTTGTTTTAACTCTTCAGATTAACTGCAAGTGTGTAAACCTAAATGGATAAAATCAGCTTGTCTTATTCTGGACAGTGAGTAGTTGTCCACCTTCGTTAAACCTGCCTGTAAGGAGCCATGGTATTCTTCATGGATAATTATGGAGCTGTATATCTGAAACAATGGGCACTCCCACTGAAAATGAAGTGCATGATTGTGCCTTGTAGGTAAGAGATTTCCCTTTGTCACTGTTGGAGTTGTGCCCACGGTTCCCTCTTTCCCAGTGGCGTTTTTACAGCATCGTGGGCTTTTCCTGCTCATATCAGGAGTTTGTGCACAAAGCGAGCACTTGCCACCTGGGAAACCTTGAAGTAACACTTGGAGCTGTTAGGAATGGCAGGTGCTAGAGACACAGAAGCTGTATTGGAGAAGGTGGTTGTATTGCAGTCTTGCTGCACACTGGAATATTGCTCTGGGAAGGGATGGAGTGAAAACAGGCAGAAGTCTTGGAGCTGTGAGCAGAGACACTGTTTTGGTTGATTCCTCCTGCATGCAGACTGCTTCATATAAATTAACAAATTAGGTTGGAAGATACTGGCTGTTTTTTAGGATTTTTTCCCTCCTAAATGAAATAATCTTCAAGCTCCTTAATTCTACCCACCTGTTAAGATTCCTTGTAGTTTGAGCTGCAAGCGCTTTGTAGTTGTTTATGGTATATGAATGATGCTATTTGGGATTTTGCTTTTATTCACTAGAGTTTCTTCTAAACATCCATCTCCTTTTTCAGGTTTGGAAACCTGGAGGCCTCAAGCTGTGGAGAAGTGGCAAACCTGAATTCCTTGGAATCTGAGATGGTACTCAGGGTGTAAGTATGGATTTGCACTGTGGAGCAAGCCCCAGGCAGGGTTTGGTCTTGGAGGAGGATGTGGGCAGCGGAGCTGTTGTTTCCGTTGGAAATTCACAGCACTGTTTGCATGCTTAAACAAGCTCGTGGAAAGGCCAAATACCAATTGTCTTGTAACATATCCAATAATACAATACAGGCATCTTTTGCAGGGAAATTGTTCTGTATTTAAACATGAGATGAGCACATCTAGGCCAACATTTTGTTGATTAAACAAACAAGGAGTGTTTGTTTCCTCTGTCTTATCTGTGGAAGTAAGTGGTTCTTGCTTGTGAGTGAATGTATTGTCGTTACAGCAGTGCCTGCAGAGCAAAGCTGAGGGTGACCCAGGAAACGTGTGTGTGCATGGATCTTTTCCATTAGTGCCCTGTGATTTACAGTGCTGCTTTTAGACTGAAATTTAAATTCTGAGGTCATCCTCATTTGCAGAAGAAATAGCAAAGCTGTTTTGAACTGCAGTTTAAATGAGAGGTGGTTTGGCTATCCTCCTAGGGTTTTATCTTTAGACATTGGGTGTAAAATGTGCCTTAGGTCATCAGCATTTGTACTTTGACATCTGTGGTTTGCAGGCACTGTGGCATGCTTGGCTGTATTTGATTACAGAATGAAGATGCTTGATTCTTGTCAGCATTACTGGTTTTCTGTTCCTCTTGCCCCATGGGACTTGACATAGGAGCTCAACTCTCAGTCTTTCCTGGCTGGTAAAATATTTTGCTCTCATTTTGCCATGAGACCTCCTCAAAGAACAGCTGGTAGTTAAAACTTGGTCACAGGCACCAAGGAGGCAGCATTATGTCATGGGTAGAAGCAACAACAGACAGCCAAGTGGTTCCCACACTTCCATCCAGACTGAGCTCTGGGGTCTCTTCCAACTTTGGGCAAACCATTTGACCTCTCCCCTATCTCGGTCATAAAACATGAGCTAAAGCTCTACCCTTCCTGCAGAATAGTTGAAGGATTTATAGTGGGCGTGAGGAATTAATTTCACCAGTATAAACCATGGTGGGATTAATCCCCCAACTGCCTTTTCATGGACCCAGAGGACTTTGATGATGAGATGGAGAGAAAAGGGGTGAAAGTAATCTTGTTGTGTCACTTGGGCTTTGGGCAAAATGCATCAATTTTTAGTTATACCTGCAGGTAAATGTGCAAGCAAATAACATTTAATAGGAGAGTGTTTGCTTTGGTTTGTTTGTTTTTAGTGGAATTATTTTCCTGCTGACCTACATACAATTTACCAGCCTTGTCAGTTGCTTCCTGCTGCATCAATGCTTTCTTCCCTCTTGGCACATAACACCTTTGCACAGCCAGGGACCGACAAATGGATGGGGCTTGTGGTCCTATTCCTGTGGTAGCTCAACTTCTGATGAGTTTTCTGACAGAGTTTTCATTAATGTAGTTCAGAACAGCTGATTTTAATCCTTTGGCCTTCATAAGACACCTTTTATGTGTGAATTTGATATCTTTACTCAAACCCATGTCTCTAAAAAGCTCAACAATGAAGTTTTCAACAAAGTTATTTGTCAGGTATACATGTTTTAACAGATCCCATATAAATATGAATTCACGTTCCTTCCTTAAAAATTTCCATTGCTCTCAGTTGCTCTGCCTACTTGTCTCTTAGATATGATTAATGGTATCTGGAAAGTGTTTGGCTTTGTAGTCCTGTTGTGAAACATGTCCTTCTGGTAGTTCAGGTTTTCTCTTGTTTGGGATAATTCCAATATAATTGCATTTGCCCTCTTTTCTCATGAACAGAAACATGATATAATTGTGCTCTTGGTTTTATATGACTTGGAGAAATAGGAGGAAGAAGCAGTAGAGCCTTGTTATTTCTTGCAATTAAATCTGTATTTCTCAGAGGAAAAATATCTCACGGGGAAACCTGTGGTCTGTGGCCAGAGACCTTCTGCATTCATCAGACTCCTGTTGTGCCAGCTCAGAGGCTTTAAAAAGCCAGCTGGGCCATTGGAAGGGGGGATGCAATTTAAAGCATTTCCACTGGTTTGACACACAAAAAAAAAAATGCTGCAGAAGTTAAGAACAACTGCAGAAGGAGAGTTTATGACTCCTTAAGAACTTCATGGAGCCTGAAAGAAGGAGTGGTAGCTAAAACTGAGGGTATGTGTGGAAGGAACATTTTCCTATGTGGTGCACTGCAAGCCCACAGGTTACTGCTTTCTGTGTTGAAATTCTGTCCTTTTTGCACTTGTAGTATAGAGCTGTGATGTATTTTGAGGAGAATGTCTGATGTAAATTATCTAATTTTTTTAAAAAATTATGTGAGTATTCCACACAGTGTTTGTGTAACTCAGAACCTGCAGATCCAAAACTGGGGCTTGAGCACATTTGTGGCACAGCCTTGTTAGAGAGGCTTGTGGGAGGTTTAAACCTGCCCTTCTGTTCCCAGATCCTGCAGTGTTTCCAGACTGCTGCAGTGATGTGTAGTTGTTACTGACCCAAGATCACTTCAGCTGTGTTCAGAAACATGCCTTCCTAGGACCCCTTCTGCCAAGGGGATTTTCTCCTCTTCACTTGAACATCATTCCTATCATTTTTTGGGCTGCTGGAGTGGTCAAAAAAATTGTATTTTTCAACAAGGATCTGACTTATTTACATCTAATACGCGGTTTAAACAAAGGTACTGTAGTTTTCAAAATACCTTGGATCTTAGAGTTGTGAGTAAACTCATCAAAACCATCAAAAATTTTGTAAGCTTCAAACAACCTGCCTTTTTCTTTCCCTGTCAGGACCCACCTTAGCTTTTTGTGTTCAGTAGCTTGCTTTTCACACTTCCCACTACTTTCAGTCCGTCAGAAAGTTCATGATCACAAGTAGCAGAAGAATGAACTCCAGAAAACGTTGTATATTCCAGCTAAACATCTGAGTTAGATGGACTTCAGCCTGTGTTTCCAGAAATGTGATGCTGTGTCTCTTAATTGTCTGATAAGAGAGTTGAAAGGAGTAGCTTCTTTGACCCTCTACCTCCTATAAGTAATTTTTTTGTTCTTCCTGTTATCATATCAAGAAGATTGCCTTGGTCTGCGTCTCATTCTGCATGTTCTTGTGGTGAGGGGTGACAGACTTCCCTCCTCACTGTAGGTTGTTGTTGTCTTTGGAGTCTTTTGTGTTCTCTGCATGGCTTTTTGCTTAGGACTTCTGTTCACATTCAGAAAAATGTGTAACACCAAGGTGTGTGACAATTCAGAATAAAATCATATATACATTAAATACAAATTATCAGCATGATGAATATCATTCATCATAAGATTTAAAGAGAGGTCCGTAAAATTTCTGCTATAATTCAGTTATGTTCTTGGCTTTTAAATGAGGTATAGTTCAAATGTGTTGTTTGGTACATGTCACCTAATAAAAAGCAAATGAGGAAAGAAAGTAAAGCAAAAAGTAGTTCTTCCTCTTGCTCATGTCTCATGTGAAGGCTCTTTGCACCTTATCAGGCAGAGTCATGGAAAACGTGAATGGGATAGTCACCTCCTCGAGATCTTTATGTATTCTGGGAAGGGAGTCAGCAAGCCAAGCAGCTGATACTGTGTGGGGCCTTCAGTCCTCCCCAAATGTCCAAGTGTATTGCCCAGGAGATAGAAATAACACTTTTGGTGATAGGACCTACCACCTGATCTCTCTTTGGAGCAGACCAGTTCCTCAGTTAACTGTTAACTCTGTTAAAAGGTTGGATTTTCTGTGCAGGGTGATCTGTGGAACAACTCATGCCATTTTCCTCCTCTAGTGAAGGACAGTATTAATTTTGATTTCTGGGATTTTGATTTCTGGGCAATCAGTCCACTTCTTGCAGACAGCTGGTCCCAAAGCACAGGCTCCATGAATTTAAAGAGGTGATGTGTTAAAAGAGCAGACATGGCGTTCCCCAGAGGTTGACATTGAAGACCAGGCTGAGGACTGGAACTGGGAAGGGAACACAAAGCCTTCACAATCTAAAATATTGTAGCTGTTTGTACCTTCTGGGAGTCAGTGGCTCCACAGGATTCTGAGATGTCTGTGGGTAGTATGAGGGTCCCAAGCCAGGCCACGACACTGGGATCCCTTTGTAAGCCTGTGACACCTGGGAGCTGAGGCAGCACATCAACGAGAGGTGCTGAGCTGGCTGCCAGCAGTTTTAAAGATTTGTGTCAGTGCAGTTCCCAGAAGTGATTCATTCCTGTCCAGACACACAAAAAGCTATCCACGCTGGCAGTCCAGGCTTGCCTGTGATGTTTTCATTTGGGGAAGCCTGGTTTAATGTTAACTGATTCTAGTTCCTTGGAGACCTTACTCAAAATACAGGAGTACAAACCTGGGGTTACCTGAAGGAAAGGTTTTTCAATAGGCAGACAATGTTGCCATATTGGCCTGTGGACTTGGACCATGTTTTTATGTTTGTTTGCTTTCCAGGCTAACATTAGTACCACCATGGCCTTTGAATCCTTGAGTAACAGCAAAGTCCTTTCAAACTGCCTCTTGGACTACAAGGCTGTGGTTTCCTTCTGCTACTGTGTTTGGTTTGCTGGTTTGGAGTCCATTGGTGGTGCTTTCCCTCGGATGAACGACAGGCCACAGAAATGAATCAAAATACTTGGGGCTTTTTCACTTGTCTTGAACGTCAGCTCGTAGTTGCATCTGCTTTATAATCAAAGTGTGGAATTTATTTGTTATTGAAACTTGGAATGTGGCACAATTGAAAGCCACAGACAAAGCAGCTTGAAGCTTAACTGAAACCTTGTTTCATTCCACAGCATTTGGGGGAAATAGTTCAAATAAAGAGAATTAAGGAATTATCCAGTGACCGCGTGGCATGTCTTGCATGTTCGCCTTTCCTCTTCTGCATTAAAACAGCAAATACCAAAAACTTCAATGTAGTACCACAGCATTTGGAGTTTTTCATAGTGACAAACAAACATTCTCCAGTGGCTTTTTGTGCATTCAGACCTTCCTGACCAAAACGTTGTCCTTTGGTTCCTTCTGAACCAAACAGTCCCTTTGGAAAATAATGTGTACAGTTATGGCATTGCAGAAATAAAACTGGGCCTGCAACATTGTGCTCCAGGACAACGGACACCAAAGGAATGTGGGACAAATGGAAGAAAATTGGCTGGAATCTGATGCCTGGGAAATCCATGGTGGGGAGCAGTTAAGATGCATTTGGGAGAGCGACAATCATTCATTCCAGTAAAGCAAATTAAGCTAAAACAACATCAGAAACCAGTGTGGTTACATGAGAAGCAGAGTCAAACACAGGGCAGTGGAAGAGTGGGAGAGTTACAAAAACAACCAGAACCAAGCAGAAAAGAATAATTAGAAAGAAAAATAATGATTGGCATCTCAATTAAAACAAAGAACAGCTAGCAGAGCTCTTCCCTTAGTGGCTTCACATACATCCTGGCAAAAGTCTCCCATATGTTATTGAACAAGTTTTTTCCAAATCAGAAGGAGCTGATCATTTGCTGGAAGTCATCAAGATGATATTTATAAACAAACTGGATGTGAGACTCCACCTTTACAGCAACCTTTCCTTGTGGTTTACTTACATTTTACCCCTGATTTAACAAGCAAAACTGAGAAAACACAGATGACCTAATTTATTGTGTGAGCAAGCTTGAGAGTTACTGCCTGGACAGTGGAGGAAAGGGAATAGCCGTCTGTAATGAGTATTTTCTTGATGGACTTAAGTATGCATTTGGCAAACTACGGCTAGTTTTGTGCACATTCTTACAGAATTTCATAAGAAATCAATGATTTAATCTCTTTTTGCAACTGAGGTTCCCATTAGTCTTCTTAAGTGTTGAGATTCCCTTCTCATTCTTTAGAAATAATTGTGGTGGGAAGAAAACGCTGCTTTTGCTGTTTTGGTCAAAAATTGAGGTTTAACAAGTCCGAGTGCTGAGTCCTGCACTTTGGCCACAACAACCCCCTGCAGCGCTACAGGCTGGGGACAGAGTGGCTGGACAGCGGCCAGGCAGAAAGGGACCGGGGAGTGCTGGTCAACAACTGACTGAACACGAGCCAGCAGTGTGCCCAGGTGGCCAAGAAGGCCAATGGCATCCTGGCCTGTATCAGGAATAGTGTGGCCAGCAGGATCAGGGCAGGGATTGTCCCCCTGTACTCAGCACTGGTGAGGCCGCACCTTGAGTACCATGTCCAGTTCTGGGCCCCTCAGTTCAGGAAGGACGTGGAGACACTTGAGCATGTCCAGAGGAGGGCAACAAGGCTGGTGATGGGCTTGGAACATGAGCCCTATGAAGAACAACTGAGGGAGCTGGGGTTGTTTAGCCTGGAGAAAAGGAGACTCAGAGGTGACCTCATCACTCTACAACTCCCTGAAAGGTGGCTGNTCGCAATGGGATGATGTAATTTTATGAGTCATGCTGGGACACCTTGATGGCCCATTACCAGAACGAGAGGGCACGGTCTTAAGCTGTGCCAAGGGAAGTTTAGGTTAGACGTCAGAAAAAAATTCTTCACTGAAAGAGTGATTGGGCACTGGAATTGTCTGCCCAGGGAGGTGGTGGAGTCACTGTCCCTGGAGGTGTTTAAAAAAAGACTGGACGTGGTGTAAAAAACACCTGGAGGTGTTTAAAAAAAGACAGTGCAATAGTTTAGTTGTTGAGGAGGTGTTAGGTCAGTCATAGGTTGAACTTGATGATCTCAAAGGTTGTTTCCAACCTAGTTAATTCTGTGATTCTGTGAAATGCTGTCTTTAATTCCTATCAGATCCTGTCAGGACTGTTAAAGTTGTCTTCCCAGAAGCGACAAGGCCATGCAGAATTCCCATGTGGTGGGAAGGGTGTCATTTCCCACCTCCACTGTGCCCTGCTGAGCTGACAGCGCTGTTGGACTTGGAGCTGCCACAGCCCTGTCACCTTCTGTGCAGCTCATGGGCAGAGGGGGGTGGGTGAGTTCTTGGTTCCAGTTTGTAAGCAACAGGCTCAGATACACTTCTCCACCTACCTGGATAGGTTTTGGAGACTGAAACCTTTGGAGATAGGCTCCAAGCAAAGCTGGTGTGGAAATCAGAAGGTTTTCTGATAGGTGTGAAACTTGAAAGCATTGCTTAGCAGAGCCTGGAGTCTATGGCCAGCAGCGGAGGAGTTAAGCATTGAAGGTTTTTTGTATAGGCAGGAAAGGAAAAATTTATAGCTCATAATCAACCCATGAAAAATGTAGTCTGCGGTGTTTCTTTCCTGTCTTTGCTCTTGGAAGGCCCCTGTTCCTATCTGGGTCTGTCGAGTACAGAGTTTCTTTGCAAGGGCAGCAAATGTAAAGCTACTGCAAGATATGGGCGAGTATCCAGCCTGTTTCTGGAAAGCTGCATTACTCCCTGATGCTCCAGTAAAACAGCCAGGCAGCAGGAGGTCACTAGGGCACAGTGTACCTCTTCTCTCTTTCCTATTTCCCCTCTTGACTGAAACGATTTTGCTGGCAAAACTCAGTGTCTGTAACAGCTGTGAACTCTTCACCCTGCACTGGGAGACTGTGTCTGTCTTAAACTCTGTTTATTCTTCAGCTTAAGAAAGTGGCCACCAACCAAGCCTCTGGAAACTGAGCTTAGTGTAGAGAGTGTGTGAACAAGTACAAGAACTTGCCCTATGGAGAGGCTTCTCTTTCCATGGTAAATGATTGTAGCAATAGAATACCTAGCCTGAGTTTTGGTGTTGGGGCTGGGGGGATGATGGTTTGTGATGTGAGTGGGGAAAAGGAGCATGGAACAGGAGGAAATGCACTATTTGGGCATGCAGTGAAGCACAGTGTTCCCTGCCTATGGTGGGAATGAGAGGGAAATGGTGTGGGCGTAGGACAGTGGTGTTTGTGGCTGTTGGTGCTGCTGTTGACAGCATTCTGGGTATGTGAGGGGCTAGAGAGGACAAGTGCAACTGGGAGGGTGGTGGGAGAGCCTGGGAGCATTACTAGGAGCAGCTGCTTGTTGTGGCCTTTCCTGGCCTTGGGATTTGGAGCTGGTCTGGCACTGTTGACTGTGCCACAGCTTGCAATGAAACCTGAAATCCAGAACGTGTTTGCACGTTAATTTTTGATTGTAAATACTTTTCATAGCTCTGAAATTGTAATTCCAGCATTTCTCCTGTCAGCAAGCCTAACCAAAGAATATTACCAACAGATTTCCAAATACTTTCATTGAAGATTCAAAGCTGCCACATTATCAGACAAGAAGGAACAGAAACAACAGACTTAAATGGATGTGACTTGTAAAATGAAATCTGTCTGGTATTAAAAGTTAATTGAGTTTGGAGGAAAAACCAACACAGTTCAGATGAGACACAGAGAGTAGGAGAAACTCTCCTTACTGTTTCTTAACTATTGGTTTATTTTGGATGCTGCTGAGCAGCTGAGTTAACTAGAGACTGCTGTGGTTTCCCATCTTGGAGCAGGAATGTGCCAATACTTTTACACAGCTCCAATAGAGAGTTTCCTGGGCTGGAAGAGACTTGAGATACAGGAATGGTTTTGGAGACAGGGAAAATTTAGGGCCTTTTTCTCAGGAAGTTTAGGTGTTTATTGTGCCTTTTATTCTGAAATAAGGCGCTTAAAGTTTAGGAAAAGTGGTTATTTTTTAGTAATTTTCTAGTTTTTCTTCACTGAGTTGAAAATTGTTGACAACATTGCGAATTATTTCTGGAAAAACATAGCTTAAATTGTCTTATTTTCTTCCAAAATCAAGTTGAAACGATGATAAATCCCTGCAAATATAGGATCTAAGGGCATTCCCACAAGCATATATTGTGCAGTATCTAAGTACCAAACTAATAGATGGGTGTGGATGAAAACCTACATAAACCAGGAAAAGCAAACAAACAGATCACTTCCCCCTGCTTCAGGCAGGGTGGAAACCACGCTGAGTCATCAGCTCTGCTTTCCTCTCATGCCCCTCAGTCTGTCGAAGGATTGTCCATGGGTTAGTGTTCTTTTAGCAGCATGTATCTAAGAAAGTCTGGGATAATTTTCCTGAACAAGATCCAGTGGTCCTACAACTCCTTAACATCCTTTTCCTGCTCTGCCAGCATGAGCGGGACACCCTTCTTGCGTGGTGTAGTTTGACAGCCCCTCCTTGGTTTGGGCTGAAGATGAAATCAAGACTCTGCTGATACATTTTTAATCACTAAGATTAGCAGGATCAGCGTGTCTCCTAGGCTCAGCTCTCTTGGCACTCCCAGGCTGACCCTGGCATGGGCAGCCTCGTGCTGCAGCGAGGGTTTTATCCTCCCAGATGAGGCAATCCCTCTCACTGTGTGTGCCTGTGGGTGTTAGCTTCAGGATTGTCTCCTTTTTCCTCCATGAAAGCCACGGTTTCACGAGCAGGCAGGCTTTGTACCAAGACTGCAGATAAGGAGGAACATGGCGTGGAGGGATATGCAGCTCCAGTATGGTCCCCAGACTCCGCAGCTGATGAAAGGCCCCAGAGGAAGCATTTGATTTAGCATTTCCACTGGGAAGGAGCCATGAATACCTTGTTTCCTCTCTGCTATTTTCCCACAACATCCCAGGGAGTGGTTATGGAGCAAACATTGAGCCTTTCCCAGTGGCCCAAGACGGAGTGAAGAAATTATGTTGTGCTGTTGATGGTGTGTGTAAATGTCTGGTGGTTGTAGTACAGCTCAGCACAGATACTTCAGGTGGGCTGTGAATGTCTCGTGTGGTTGTTGTTCTTTTGGATAGAGGTACACTCAGTTCCATCTGGATGCAAACACTGTGTTCTCTCTGTTTGCTTGTAGTGAAATAGCATCAGTCTTACGGGCCTGGCTCGATCAGTGCTCGGAGGATTTCAGGGAGCCCCCTGACTACATGTGTTTGCTGAAGTTGCTGGATTATCTGAAGAACAATATGCCCAATTCTGACATGGAGAGCAGGGTGCAGAACCTGTTGAGGAAGTTTCAGAACCAAGAAGTAGAAGCTATTGGTGAGTTACTGTTCCTTCTCTCTGTCCTCCCAGACTGTAAGGTGCCCCAGGGATTTATGTGCAGTACATTTCACCACCTCTCATGCTTATCAGTAATATTGTGAGGCTCACCTCAAAAAGTGACTTCTGTCTTGTCTTTTTGTTTTTTAAAAGGAAACCCAACCTCTGTGTGAGGCTGCAGGCTCTGTGAGTGATGAAACAGTGTTAGTGTGAGGTGCCTATGTCTGTTCATCCTGGGGTGGCTTGGGAAATCCAACACTTCTCTAATATTTAGCCAAAGCTTTGAGATTGCTGCAGCAGCCAAGTGGTTAATTGTCAGCACACTTCCCATGTCACTGAGTTAAAACACACAGCTGCTCTCTAGCTGGGCTCCTCACTTAACCTCNAAACCCCAAACAAACAAGAAACCGAATACAGAGCTGCAACAAAATACAGCTTGAGTCACAATCTTTGTCCTGCAGCTTTTCTTCCTAGTTACCATCTCGTCAAAGGAAGTGTCTGTGGGTGTTTTTTCCTATTGGTGTGGTTGGCTGCTGGTATCCAAGGACAGAGGAAAATCTTACGTTATTGGGGGTCACAGTCTGCTGGAACAATAGTGAACTGTAGTCACAAACCTGACACATCCCTGTATCCTGGTCAGAAGGCTTCCTGTGGCAGAGCTGGGAAGTGGGGAGAGCTCACGTAGGGTGTGAATGAGAACTGGAATCAACTTCCAGCTTCAGTAGAGGGGCGAGAGGGAATAATTCATGCCATAAATGATAAAAGAAATGCTAGAAAAAAACACTTTCATTCCATAAAAGTCATGTCCACCAGATGCTCCAGAAATACCATGTCAATGCATAATACTGTGAAATGCCAAATTAACTTGGTCATGAACAGAGAAAGGAGTAATGCCCAGAGCCCAGGCCTTTATTGAGCACAGGTAAGGGAAACAGGATGGCTAAGATGTCCCTAGTGCTGACCTTTCCTGGGTTGGTTCCCCCAGCTCAAACAAGGAAAAGTCACATGAACTATATTTGGATTCATCTGTTCTTCAGAGTGAACAGAAGTTCCCAGCAGCCCTGCTTCTGTATTTGTTTCCTTAAGTGACAGCTGAAAACGTTCTTTTTTGAGTCATAGGTGGGCCAATAGGAAAGATAACATTTTCCAAATTGTGGAAGAATAGAAGCTGGTTATTAGAGTAAAGTAAGAGAAGGGCAATGAAATTAAGCTGTGGGGTCTGCAGAGAGGAGTTTTAGGATTGCCTTACTTTTATCAGAGCTCCATCTTTGTACATTTTCTTTTAGAATTCCTGATACATTGTCTGCAATTGTTGTTGATAATTACTGTCCCAAAGCATTCCTGCTGTGTTCTGAATTTTGAAATTTGGGCTCTAATCCTACAGCTTGATTTGGGTAATCAAACTTCTGTTCTCTGCTGCCATCAGCCTTGCCAGTAGATTAGATTGCAGTACCAGATAGGAAGATAAAGGCTGCTTCTGGCCTCAGTTCTTGCAGGTTGAGCAAGCAAAGCAAGGAGAGGCAGAGGTTGCAGGGTCAGGAGGGACACGTGCTTGCTCGCAGTGCAGTCAAGAGGCAGTCAGACTGTGAAAGGGCTGAATGGACCAGAGGGGTCCTAAGATGATGAGATGCTTGAGTACAAGAGGATTCCAGCTTGTTGGAGAGTGGGAGACTGGTTACATGTCTATGGAGAAAAAGAGGGATGAAAAAATAAAAGGAAAATTTACACTGCGCTTCAGGACCTCATTTTAAGCATGCTGTGAGGTTTTGTGTAGGGCTGCAGCTCAGTGGTGAGGATTTTCAGTTGAATTTCAAGAGCTGAAAGGAAAAGGAGGTTTTACAAAGGCAGAAGGAGTGAGATTCTTGTAGCAGTTCAATCCAAGTCCACTTAATTATGCAAATTGTTACAAAACAGCCATGGAAAAGTAGCGCTAGAACAGAGGTCTCCATTTACCACACTGAGCTCTGCTAATAAATTGTGCAATTCGAATGTACAGATGGAAATCAGCCTGTAGACATAACTTGTTACATCAAAACTGTAGCAATTTACATTGGTGATTATGTTTTGTTAATTACTGGAGGGCGGAACAATGAAGTATTTTGAAAAACAATGATTCTCTATCACATTATCTGCTGTTGTTGCTTTAATGCTCTACTTTAACTGGGTATGAAGTCTTGCATAACATTCTTTGTTTTTGTAAATGAAATCTCACCAGTAGTAAACTCAGTGCTTTGGTTGTTAGTCTTTGACAAGTCCCTGTTTTTTTCTCACTCTTATGGAATTACTGTTGCCTTACAGTAAAAGGGATTAGGATTTATTTTCAGGGAGTTTCTGTTTGACCTCCTTCTCTACCATGAGAAACAGGGGCATATTTCTTGGTGTTTGAATTTTTTGTTCCCAGCTTCTGGAAACCAAAAGGTGACATGGCAGCAGCTGTGGAACCCTTTCCCTTCTGCACTGGGTCAGGTCCCTCAGTGAGGACAGTTCTGCTCTCTCACCTCCTCTCTGCTGCCCAGTGCAGATTTAAAAGAACCATTCAGCAGAATATTGTAGGTGCTCACTGTATTCCATTTCCTGGGAAAAATTCCCTGAGAGTAAAGGTGAAGGCTGCTGGAATAAACTCTCTTCAATATAACCCATGTAGCCAGAAAGGCTGCCAATAAATCTGGTATCTCCTTTTATTTCTGGATAGAAGAGCATTCCTAATGCAGTATTTTGGGGGTATAACTGCAGCCTCATGCCTTTGTAGTTCAATAATTTTTTTCAGATCATAACTATTAAAAAGTAGATTAACAAAACTGTGCAATGTCAGTAAGGAATTTTTGTTGGGGTGGTGGTGATGTTTTTTCTTTCAGAAGAATAGTTAGCAATTGAGTAACTTCTCTCCTAAGATTTGTTCTATTTCTTTTTATCCCACCTTTTCTTTGCCAGTTTAATCTTCTGGTCATTTTTCTCACTCAAATGGCACAGTGGGGCCATTACATCAGGCAGTGGGGCCATTACATTACCCTTGGGGTGTTGTGCTGTAATACAGTGATGTTGCAAAATAAACACCTGCTTTGATTCATTGTTTGCTGTATAAATTTACTGAGTGTTGTTTTCCATTCTGGCCAGATGGGTTTTGTAGCACTTCCTCCAGTGACGTGGTTGATGGAGAGGAACTGGAGATCAGCAATCCGGAAGAATTCTCCTCTTTCCAAGACCAAGTTGTGGCAGAACAGCTGACATACATGGATGTGGTATGTGCAGTGTTGTATATAATATAACTTTAAATAAAATAACATATGGGAATTTTAAAAGTTATATTGCTATAAGTATAGGATTCCAGAACAGGACTGCTGCTGGGAGACAGAACACAACTCTGTGGTTATCCCTGGTTATCCCAGCTGCTTAAGTCATTGGGCTTATCCTTCTATCATTCTGAAGGTTTTTTCTTTTTTCTTTTTTTTGCCATGTGTAGCCTCTTTTGCAAGTTACTACTTGGCACTGAGAAATAGCACATTTTGACGAGATTGCTACCTGGCTTAAAGATGTCTAGGTACTCTGGACTGTAATGCTCTGATTTTGCTTTGTCTGTATCAATTTCCTTCTAAATATCATTATATAAAGAAAAATTTATCTTGGTTATGCAGCTGATATAAAGGTGTCCCTTATTTTCCCAGTATTGTTTAGCTGACAGTTCTTTTAGGGCATCAACCCTATAAAGAGTATGCCAAAGTATATTTTAAACTAAGAACCAATACTTACCTTGAAGTACCATACTAGATTTAGATCAAATTTGTCCTCTAAACCTGTATTTCTTCTAGTGGATAAAAGAGATTTAGGAGAAACTTGCTGGCTTATCCCATCTCTGTTTCACTCTAGATGCTCTTCAGAAGAGTTGTGCCCTATCACTGTTTGGGATCCATCTGGTCTCAAAGGGATAAGAAGGAAAATAAGAACCTGGCTCCAACTGTCAGAGCCACCATCACTCAGTTCAATGCAGTCACCAAATGTGTCATCAGCACTATCCTGGGGACCAGGGAGCTCAAAATCCAGCAAAGAGCCAAGATCATTGAGAAGTGGATTCATATTGCACATGTAAAGCATTTATTCTGTTTAATGTTTTTTGGGTGGGTGCCTTGGAGTGAAGGAGTTGGGAGAGGACAAAGGGGTTGTACACATTGATCCCAGGCCATCTTAGCTCTAATTCTTTCTATTTTTTAACTGATTTTTTGGTGATACCAAATGAATGTTGCCTTTCCTCTCCTCAGTTCTTCCCCGCCATGGAAATGGGGTTGATACTTGGCCATGCCAAAGCTTTAGAAAAGTCCAGATAGCTGATATCAGTAGCTCTTCCCTTTTCCACTGATGGAATCACTCCATCATGGGAGGCCACTGGGCTGGGCAGGCAGGACTTCACCAGCATGTGGAATCACACCCCTGTCCTCCATGTGCCTCAGCAGAGCTTGAAGAGGATCTTGTAGCAGCTTCCATGCTTCTTAATCTTTGCATGAAGGGGGTTTTTCCATGCCTGCTTTACATAACTCTAGTTTGCTAATTTCCTGTGTTTTAATATTTTACTGTAACCTTCCTAATTCCCCTTGGAGCACTGGGCAGCTGGCAATAAACAAGACCTCTCTGGAAGAGACCATTTCAAGCAGTTCATGTGGATGTGTGTTGACTTCTAAGAATCACATGGATTCCTTTTGAGATATACAGATCAGTCAGAAAAAGCTGAAGGAAGAGGCTTTCCAACCTTGGCAGTGCACTTCTGTGCTTCCAGAGGCAGCATTCAGTCCTGGCACCTGAGTTGTGGCAACTGCATGGTTCAGGAAGCTGGTATGGGGAAGGTCTTGGACCTCTCCTGTGGCACTTACGTCTGCTTGTTTTTATCATCATCTGATGGATGTTTTATTGCCTGTGTGAAGGGATCAGGAAGTTTGATTTCCAATTTCTACATGCTAAGTTGCAGAGGGCACCATCTAAAAGGGCCATCTTTGTTGGGCAGGCTGGAAAGAACTTTGTCATCATCCCAAGGCAGGAGGGAGGCCTGGGGAAGCCAGGACAGGCACTGCCCTCATCCCACTCACTCTGCGGGTGGAGAACTTTGTTCTACACCCCTGTTGATTCGGTGCTTCTCCCTTTACTTAATTCATACCCGTAATTAAATGCTCCAGCTGTAGCATGAAACACATGAAAGATGTATGTGCACGCTCTGCAGAGTAATGGCACATGCATAGCAGCTGGGTGTACATATACTTAGCTGCCCACTTCTGAAGACAGCTGCTTGCTTTGTGCATACAAATGAGTGTTTTGAATAGTTAGGTGCCTGAATTAGAAAATAATCCACTCATTAAAGTACAGTTATTCACTGACAACTAAACTTAGCAGCATAGAGTTCCATGTTTGTTAGCCCTTTGTGACTTTTGGATCCATTTTCTTGGTTCAAAAGATAAACTGAATACTTTCTCTAACTGCCAGCCCTCTCTGCTCCACCTAGATCTAAGGTTCCTGAGCAGGAGCTGCCAATTTCACTCAAACAATATTTTCTTTAAAAATAAAAAGTAAAAATGAAATCATTAATGTCCTGTTATGCTTAAAATGTTTTATATCAAAGCTGTTTCTGCACAGGGTTCTTTCTGGTTTTCCCTCTGTGAAGGACGCAGCATGAAACAAAGTTATGCAAACCAGTCTTAAAAATTCTTCTTACAGGCAAATGAAAGCTTGCTCAAGTTTAGTCTATAGTCAGTTGAATCACTGAGAATACTAAATCCAATATTAAATTCCTAATGTGCTCTAAGTTATACAGTGTGCAGTTAATTCAAGATTGGTTCCAAATTGGATTGATCTTCCAGTCCAAACTCCTGTTGTACTGGGAAGAAAGAAGAAAAGCTGATGATTTGTGCCTCTAAATTTGTGTTCTCCCCAACCTGAATTTCAGGTTGAACAAAAAGAAAGGTCTCATTCTTCAGCATGTCAGTCTCTGGAGAAGAGCTGTTATGTGGGGTTTTTTTGGCCCCAAACCATGCAAAAATAGCTTTCAGGTCTGGTGAGTCCTGCCACATGTTCTTGAACTTGGTCTTTATCTGACCCAAGTGTCCACCTGCTTCAGGTGCTGTTGGCCCAGGCTCTCTGCTTAAGCCACACTTCGTTAAATGTAGCCTCCTAATTAGCACAGGGAATTTTTTGTAGGTCAGTAACTGGAAGAGCTTGTACTCTCCTTAGCTGTTCAGTCACTTTTAATGCAACTCATGAACAGAGCTCCTGATATATTAAGGTCTGACTTTTGCTTATGCTTGAGGTTGCTTTACATTTGTTCAGTCCTACAAAGGAAATAAATCATGTCTGTAAGGATCCTGTAGGTAACAAGCATTATTAGGGTAAGAATCAGATTCATAAAAATGTTGATAAGGAGAATTGGATTTTGAATACGTTCTCATTTCCATGCAGCAGTCAAATTGGCAGGTGTTTTGTCTGCTGGATTTGCATGTGCAGACACCTGTGCTGAAGTGTGAGGTGTCCAAGCTCTTGTTCTTGAGCCGCCAACAGATTCCAGGAATCACAGACCAGACCTTCCCTCTTGCTTCCCTCTGCTTTATGAGGAATCTGTGCTACTTTTTTGAGTTTTTGGTTATCCTTTTCCACCCAAGCTTTTGCCACAGAGCGGCTGCATAAGGAACGTGCATGAGCCAGTCTCTCTGTTCAGATTTGATCCCAGCTCTGGAAAAGCTGGGAAAGTTTTTCTCTTTAACACTGTGCAAAGACTTGAATAACAGGTTATTCCTTTGCATGTCTTTATTTTTAATTGACACTGAGATGATTGAGAGTTTTAAGTTTTAAATACCACATATAAAGAGGCAAAGCTTGGTTTTCTCCCTAAGGGGAAAAAGGGATTGGTAACTATAAAGAGTTTTTAAAGAAGTATAACCTTTGTGCCTTTTCACCATGGCTTCGTGGACTCAGTTCCACTTCTATTTTTACTGGGAGAACTGGAAGCTGTGACACCACAAATACATGAAAGTGATGAAAACAAGATCTAAATGCCAAAGCTTGTGAAGTGTTTGGTGGCTGGAGTGGGGAGTGATACTTTTGGTACTCAGTATTTGCACAGCTGCTGCTCAGCAGTGAGAATGTGTAGCAGGCATGACAGGGCTCAGACAGAGGAGCACTAAGGTCTGTGTAGTGCTGACATTTAATGCTCCTGTGTTTCCAACTGCTCCTTTCACAGGAATGTAGGATCCTGAAGAACTTTTCCTCCTTGAGGGCCATCATTTCAGCTCTGCAGTCCAACTCCATCTATCGGCTGAAGACCACCTGGATGTGTGTTTCAAAGTAAGCCTCTCCCGCAGTTCCCAAGGGCCACAGGGCTCCGTGCTCCTTCTTTTCATCTTCTCCTCACTCTTCCTGTTCTGTTCCTTCACTGGCATGGGTTCTGTCAGAAGAACCTCCCATTCCTGGGAGGCTCAGACCCTTCCTGTGAGCTCCTCTTCCCTATTGAGGGGACAGTCTGCCCTTGGGGATACTGGAGTCTGTCCATTTTAGCATATTGAGTCTTCCACAACCTCTCTTGAAAAACTATGGCACTGGCTTCTCACCCACCTCACCACTCCCAGGTCACCATGATCTTTGCCTGTTGTCTTCTCTCCCATGAAGTTTGAGGAGATCCAGCTTGTTACAAATCCTCCCTACTCCTCTCCTGGTGCTGATATTTACATAAAATATATTTTCAAACTACAAAATCCAGTATTGAAGATAATATTTCTTCCAGGGGAACACTTTACTGTGTTAATAATAATTACCTCCTGCCCCACAGATGCCAGAAGTTGCTGTCTAGAAAAGATGGTGTTCTGCTCATTCAGTTTGGGGAAACCAGATTTTTTTGCCTTCAATAAACAAATTAAAATACCACTCTGCCAAGCAGTATCCCTCTGTGTTTCCTCTCCACAGAGGTGGGATTTTCCTTCTGCTGCCCTGTGTTTCTGATCAAAATATTGCCAATCTTGTGTTTATAGTGTTGGGCAAAAAAACTACTCCTACATTTAAATGCTTCCAGCTCTCCAGAATGCATGGAACAGGGCAAAAATCAAGTACTTTGGTTCCCTCTCAACTGTATTTCTGTTCCTTTGTATCCCCTGACCCATTCCCATACCATGCAGACAGTTCAAAACCCTGCCCAGGGGCTGCTGATGGTGTTTCTTTGCTGTCAGATAAGGCCCAACTTTACTGGGAGCACCAGAATATCCCACCAAGGCTCCCAGGAGATGTGCAGCATCTCACTGGATGCATTTTGGTGCTCTTATCTTTTATAAGTCGAACTGCTAACAACTGATGAGAAGAAACCCAGAAACTTGATTGGATTCAGAGTGCTTGCTAATGATGTAAATGATTTAATCTTTTCCTGTGCAGGGACATCCTGCTGATGTATGAAGAGCTGTCTGAGATCTTCTCAGACCATGACAATTATCTGACAAGTAGGGAGCTGCTGATGAAGGTGAGAACCAGTGGGAGTTCAAAGCTTGGGATCTCAAGGAAATCTGAGGTTTAACCCTTTTTGAAACCAGCTGCCAAAGCTCATCTCTTCCTCAAGGACCTTACGTGGTACTTCAGGGAAGAGTGGGCTGTAAAACCTGAAGTTTTTACTGGGCTGAGAGCTGATTTCCTTGTTCTTGGAAGAATCAGTAGCTTTAGCCTATAGAATGTGGATAGCCGCAACCAGCAGGCTTTGGCAGCATGATCTGGGTGGACAGCAGGTCTTGCAGCCCCTCAGCCCATGAGGTCACTGGCACCATGCCACAGCTAAGCACATAGCTTCAGCTAAGGAATCAATCCAAGATGTTTATCCCACTCTCCTGTACCTTTCTTAGAACTAGGAAGCAGGGCTGGGAATTCTGAAGGAACAGGCTTCCTACTCTGTGTGTGGCCAGATGGACAACAAAGAGGGCTCTGTTTGGAGCAGTTTGACTTGTGCACTCGCCTGGGTGAACCCAAGTAAGCTCAGGAGCCTGAAAGGGGTGAGGAAGAATAGCAGGGAAAGGTTATGTTCTGCAAAAACTAAGGAATGTTTGTGGCAGGTTTTTTCCATTTACATAAAGAAGTTCTATAAACTCACTAACCAGTTCATTCTTTGGCAGTTCTGCCGAGCCAGTCTGGCATTTGTCCCTCAGCCCATTGCCTTGGGATCTGAAACATTGTGTTTTGCTCAGGAATGGTGGGTGAACACATTCACATCTGTCAGTCTGTTTTGTTTATCATCCATTTATCAACATCTGTAGGTAAATTTTAAAGCAAGTGAGACCATAATAAGCGTAGAGGGAAAATGTGTGTTCAGAACAGCCTACTTAACTAAGTATTAAAAGACAAAACAATTCAGACTGAGCCCAGACCTCTGGCTCCCAGTAAATCACCCTCCAGCTGCCCTAAGAAGATTTGAAAAACATTTTGGAAGCGGCAAGAGGAGAAAAATTCCACAGAATAGCTAGAACCTCTCCCCTACTTTTCATCTTGGACTGTTTGGAGGATTAATATCCACTGAATGCTCAAAGACTTTGTTTTCCTTCATTATAAATAGCCCCTGCAGGGAAGCCATATTTGACCTTGCCTGTCCATCCTGCAGATCCAAGTGTGGAGCAAACAAAATGCCATTGGAAACAGATTGGGTGGCACAGAGAGGGTGCAGTGTTCTCTCCTCCTGAACAGACATTAATAATGATTTGTGAAATATCTGTGCAACCACTGGAAGAAACATGTAACTCCAACATCCCCTGTGCATCCAGGGAAATAAAGGTTTAAAGAACTGTGCTGAAATATCTCATCCATTCATAGAAAAGCTGGAGTTGCGGGGATGGAAACCTATTCCTCTAATTTCCTGCATGGTTTTGGATTAGTCAATAAGCCACGGTCCCTGGATCTCGGTGTTGCAGCATAAAAAAAAACAACAAAGCATTACATAAGATGGAGATGTTTACTTGTAGCAGGCCTGGTTACGGAATTAACCAGAAATCCTGAGGTCAGTAGTGTCAGGATAGAGCATCTGGACACCTGAAGTATGTCTGAGCTTCTCTGATTTAAACTCCCAGGAGATTTTCAGCAGCACTTGGCTTTGGCCAAAGCTGTTCTGAGAAAAATTCCCTCGTAGTCATCCTGTGTGATTTTTCCAATCAGCATCTGAGTCCCAGGAAATCAACACATGTATGTAGACACACATGTGTCTGCACAGCAAATATTTTTTGCTGGCTTAACTTGTCTGGTTAAATGTATTTACTATTTTACATGCACGTAGTTGCTAGTTTACCACTTGGATCCTCCATTAATTGCCTTTAATTCTCTTTTACCTCATAGGAAGCAACATCCAAATTTGCGAATCTGGACAGCAGTGAGAAAGAAAATCAGAAAAAGTCACAGAAGCGACTGCAGCTTCAAAAAAACAAGGTGTGTTTGGGGGTTTTCCTCCCCTTTTTGAACTGGTAACATGATTAACCCTAATTGGTCAATTGTATAGGAAGCAAAATCTAGAAAGGTCTTCACCAGAGTGAGTGGGCAGGAGATGATTGATGGATATAAACATGTGATCATCACTTCCAGCTGTCTTGTTTCTGTCCTACAAGAAAGAGTTCCATTATCTACTCTTGTTACACTTTAGAGAGAAACACAATTTCCATGTAGTAAAATATGTGCTGCTGTAAATACTGGAGTTCTTCTGGTAAAGAAAATTAGCTCTGGCAGAGCAGAAGTCTCATTTACTTTCAAACAAGCTCATGAAGCTTCTGACATACAAGCTTGAAAATTGCACAGGCTCCTACAGAGATTGCTTTGTAAAATGTGTCTGGGTTCCAGTCTGCTGGTGAAAATGGTTTTTGTCTCAAAGCTGGCAAAGATTTAAAAAGACGGGAGGAGAGAAATCTGGTATAGGAAGGCAAAAGTGCTGAATATGATTTTTGTCTGTGTATTTGCTTGACTGGAAAAAATACAGATCAGTTTGGATGGTAGAAACAAGTGTTTCCTTCACAAGTGTAGAGCCAGCCTGAACTCTGCAAGTGCTGGCAGTCTAAAAGTTTAAAGTGTGAATAATTAGCATTAAAATGCAGTGGATGGCTGGGGAAGATGGTCACTTCTTGGAGAGAAAAAAATTGTGGCTTGATTTGACTTCACTATCACAAGGTATAATCACACATCATTAAGTAAAAATCCAGGGGGATGAAGCAGAAACTGCTCACACAGGCTGGCCAGGACCATTCCCCAACTCCTCCTCTTCCAGCAGGTGACAGAGGGACCCTGTCCCTGGTCCTCAGTGCTTCTCCCACAGGCAAGGTTTCCTGGGGACCCACTGCTGGGAATCAGTGGTGGCAATGCTGTGATGGAAGACCACTGGGTGATAACCTGTGAGAGCATCCTGATCTCATTGGAATTGGATTTAAATTCTAGATTATCTAATGAGAATGATGTAATGAAAGAAAACATAATTATAAGACTGCTGCTTGGTTAAGCAGATTACTTTCATTTCATTTTCTTACACAGGAGTGTTCTGGAATTCTAATTATTCTCATTTTTCAGTTAATTAATCCAACATTGCTCTGCTCACTTGCAGGGAGTGATGCAAGGCACAGTCCCTTACCTTGGCACCTTCCTGACCGATCTCATCATGCTTGACACAGCCCTTCAGGACTATGTTGAGGTAACTTGGGGCAAGTTTTGGAACCCTAAATACCCTCCCTACCTCCCCAACTGAGTTTATCTGTTTCTATATCTTCTCCTTCTGCAGCTCTTAAAATCTGTGTTTTCAAAGAGAAAAAGGAAGCAATATGCAGTGTTATTAACCAGAACTTGTGTGAATTTGAGTCCATTTATCTCAAAGTACAAGTCTGGCTCTTCTCTGATCCCTTCTCTTTCCTTCCAACAGGGTGGCCTGATCAATTTTGAGAAGAGACGAAGGGTAAGTTGAAAGTTCTGTGATTTTTGGTTTATTGATACCCTCTGACAAATGGGCAAGGCCATTTGTCTTTAGCAGCTGAACCAGACCTGGTGGCAGGAGACCTGTGCTTTCCAGAACACACAGTTAGTACATATCTTCCTTCTGCAGGAAACTCTTTGTAGGTAAAGGCTGCAGAGAGCAAACCAGGTAGACAGGACTGAGAAATAAATGCTGTCAGTCTCTCCTTCCAGCCTGATCCTTGTTGGTCAGAGATAAGTAATATCCTGTAGGAGTAAAGGTGCTGTGGTTACCTTGGGCTGAATGAAGTCAGGCCAAATCTCCATCCTGGGGCTTGAAAGCAGACCTAGACTTGGCTGTGATGGAGCCATTTCCTACCCTTAACTGCTCAGTAACCTGCCCTACACAATCCAGGGTTATTCTGGCAAAGTATGTGTACAAGTGCAGTTACAGAAGAGCAGCACTCTCTGGTCACATGCCTTAAGGGTAGCATTTTATGTTCCTCTGGAGCAAGTGTGAGTGCACATTATGGATCCTAGGAAAAAAACCCCAACTTTGTTGTTTGAAAACTGATTCTTGAAATAGTTACTCAACTGAAACTGAACTTCACGTCAAGCTAAGTTTGTCCTGGGTCCCTTGTTGTATGTTTTTGGAGTATGAATGAATATCATCTTGTTTTCTTATTAGACTTTCTATTTGATTATTTCTTGTCTTAGGAATTTGAAGTCATTGCCCAAATCAAGCTCCTGCAATCTTCATGCAACAGCTATTGCTTGATACCAGACCAGAAATTCATCCAGTGGTTCAGGAGGCAGCGACACTTAACGGAGGAGGAGAGGTAGGTCCTCAGTGCCACTGGCAAACCTCTGTTCTCACCCCACCCACACGCACCTTGGCAGGTCATGGCAGGGACATACAAATACTGCAGAGCACTAGTTTTAAAAACTACTATAGAGAGGTGGAATATCCCCTTGGCTGTGGTGAAATGCAGGCAGAGCAGTGTTCCTCTTTGTGGGGCTGCAGCCTTCTGTGAGGCAGGAATAACTGAAGGGTTCTTGGATTTCTTGAATGTTGCTGCTGTGAGATGTACAACTAAATAACATTGTCTGCAAATAGTCACCTGCTGGCCTCTGCCCTGCAGTTACAAACTCTCACGTGAGGCTGAAGCAGCTGCTGATACCAACATCCTGTCTCCAAAATCCCAGAAAAGCATGGTGAAGAGGATCAGCACGTGAGTATGATGGGGCAGAGGGGGTTTGGAGTTGGAATGTGGACCTGGATAACTCAAACAAGCGGCACTCATTTCATCAGCTGCAAAACCTGGCTGGGGATCCACACCCCTGCATTGCCTTAAGGAGAAATGCAGCCTTGTGGCTGAAGCTGTTCCTTCGTGTTGTTAGAAGCAGTCATGAGGATTATTAATGATAAAAGAGACTAGAATAAAGAATCCTTCCTATGGTGTCAAAAAAAGGAACCATTTTAGTGCTGGATTATAATTCAGTACTTATTGTGTAATAACTTCTCTGAATGCAGCAGCAAAACAGAATAAATGAGGATAAAGTCTGGTCTACTATTAGTCTAAATTGCTATAGACATGCAAAAATTCCTTGCAGGATTTTAATATGAAAATTAAGATGAGCAAAAAGGCATTTGATAGTGGAAACAATCTGCCTTCCAGCTGGAGAAGGGAAAAAAAAATCATGGGGATGTGGTCCAATTTAGTGTAATACCACAAAGATTCAAACAGGAGGTGGGTAGAGGACAGGGCCATACAGCCAGACATGAGAAGCAAGAGGCTAGCAGGAATGCAGGGAAAGCTGCATGGAATAAAGCAGAGCTCAAAGACTGAAGTAAAAATATCTGCACTCCGAATGTGTTTTGCAAATGAATACTGTAGAAAAGCAGTGAGGGACACCTCTATAAGCTGTATTAAATCGTTAACTGCATGCTGATGCTCCCTGCTCCTACACTTGGTGGGTCAGCCCAGCTTGTTTCCCTTGACACTCCTTTAAAGTCACTTGACCTGCATTTAGAAATGAGTCTCGGAGAGGGGGAGCCTTTAATTTACACTTTATGATCTCCTTATTGTGTGCATCTCCAGCCTTCTAGAGAGAACCTGGTACCTGTGGCACCCTGATAGAGGGCAGTAATTGGCAGCAGGGTGAATTTGCCCTTTGAAGCCCTTTTTTCTATTAAATGAAGAGACTGAAGGGGAGTGTTGTTCTAGTGGGGCATGAGCTGGTTCTGGCCTTGCAGTTATGGTTACTCTGGGTCAGGAAGGTGTTGTGTTAGCCTGTAACAAAGCCTCTGGACAAACTGTATAAACACCACAGAGGAAATGAAAACAATACATCAGTCCAGAGAGGAAAAAACTCCAGAACATAAGAGTGAACCAAGGGACAACTTCGCTCAGCCCAGCTCTCACTTACTGGCTTTTATGCTTTCTTTCCATACTAGACTTTTTCTGGGCACTGATGTGTTCACCCCAGCCAAAGAGCAACCCCCGAAGAGCTCTCCTGTAGGAGGGAGCTCCGGGGAAAGCACGGATTCAGCCAGTGTTTCATCGTGTGAGTTTAATCACTCTGAAACTGAGGATGTGTGTGTGACTCCCGTCTCTAGTTCCGAGGACCCTCTGAAAAAGGTACAGCTGAGGCCTCTGCATGCTGCAGGCAGCCCCAGGACTCTTGCCCAAGGCTCTTGGCCTTGACTAGAGCACTGGTTTTAGTGGAATGGAGAAAGAAATGTGAAAAAATGGAAGTAATCCAATCAGGGCTCTTGCACAGTGTTCTGTGTTGCCCCTTACAGTGGGTTTGTTCCTGCCAGGAAGCTTTTGAGCAAGGCAGAGGGAGAGAAAGGCAAACGCTGAGCAGGGGAAGGAAGGGGGCAGTTTCAGGGAGGATGGCAGAGAGGGAGGGGTGTGTGTGTTTCCACTTGTGGAAGCAGGAGTGCCTGTCACACCCTCTGCTCCTTCCCAGCCGGTCCCAGCTCCTGGCTGGCCGCCCACAGTCTCATGCTGTTCCTTGGATCTGCTGCCACCTCCTGGGCGGCTCTTACTGCGAGGCCAGAGCAACTGCAGCAGCACAGAAATTGTTACTAAAATGCTGAAATAGTCAAGTGAAGTTCAGTTTTCCTGGAGGCAAGGAATCTCCCTGCCAGCAGGCTGGGCAGAGTGTGGGTGACTGAGGTTTTGTCTGTGCCTTCTGCTTTCTCCCATTCCTCTGGCACAACAACACACCCAGACACACCAAATGTCTCCTTTGTGACAGCACTTTCCTTTCTGTTGTGCAGATCTCCGGATGCCCCTTATCCTCCTTTTCTCCTGACTCTTCCACGAGCACACCTTCCTCAGGGGTGTCATCTTTACCCTCATTCCTGCCGGCCTCCAACGATGACAAGAGCTCTGTGGGCTCTGACAAGGGCTATGACTCCGACAAGGGCTCCGTCAGCTCTGACAAGGGCTCTGGCTCCAGCAAGGGCTCGGACTCCAGCAAGGGCTCTGGCTCCAGCAAGGGCTCCACCTTTGACCCTGGCTCGGGCTCGGACAGTGGCTCCATCCCCAGCAGGGACTCGGGCTCAGTGCTGGGCAGTGCCCCCAAAGTGCTGCCTGTGTACAACCGGCAGAGCGGGGGCTCGTGCATCATCCGGGTCAGCATGGACGGGCTCCATGCCAGTGTCTACAAGAGCATCCTGGTGAGTGGCACGGCCCTGAGCTTGGCAGATGTGCCCATGGGGTGTGACTGAACCTATCACTGCATTTTGAGAACACCCCTTCACTGAGCTAGCTCATCAAACCGGGAAAGAGAAAATGGCACATGGTGCCATGCAGAATGTGTGGAGCCTGGTAGGAATTTGAAAACAGCTTTGGGGAAGTTTCTGGTCTGGAAATTGAAGTTTGTGTTTTATCAGAAAGCTCCAGGTGAAGCACTGTGAGCACATTCAGGTTTTGACATAAGATGCCGTGTTTTCCCTGCAGCAGCTTTCCCCAGGAGCTGGTTTCTGGAAACAGGGGTTTCTGCAGGGGAGGGAGCCGACATGCCCTTTAATTCTGCAGCTTCTTCCTGTGAAGAAGGAAGAATTTCCCTCCTCTCGCCAGACCAGCAGGCCCAGAATTCAGGCATTTCTCCTTCTGCTTCTTCTACAGACATATCCCGGCACTGCCACTGGTGCTGGACCATGGGTGATGTGGCTCAGCTCAGCTCAGCTGGGGACCCTCAGGGCCTGCTGGGGGGAACGAACATCGGGTAGTTCTCAGCACCTTTAGTTCCTGATTTTAATGGTCTCACCTCCCAAAACCCAGCTAGTTGTTCCCTGAGGGCCTGATGGATTTGGCTCCTGGGAGACTGGAGGAGGCTCTGGAAGAGCCCCGTGTCTGCTCCAGATGCACTTCCACAGCACACAGCAAACCCAGCTACAAGGCCAGAAAGCTTTGCAGGATGTCCAGGGAAGTGCTTAGCACAGGAGCCTGCAAGCAGCAGCTAGGGCAGCTGTTCATGGGGGCTTTTGTGGCTGGTGAGAATGAGGTCTCCCTTTGAAGGGAGCAGACCCTGGGATTTACTGCTGGAAGTACTAGAGTCTTCTAATACTGTATCTGTCAGCTTGAACTAAAAAGCCACCACCTCCAGATGTCATGAATACTAAGTTTAGTATCTGTCAGCGCCTGCCCCTTTGTTACTGATCCATTGTGGTTTTTTCAGCTGACATCTCTTCCAAGACCAAGCAGTCAGGTTTTCACTAACTATTAAATCACGAGAATGATGAGAAGAGTCTCTCATTGCAACTTACCTTTCCAGATAACCAACCAAGACAGAATCCCTGATGTCACCCAGCGAGCCTTGCTGAAGCACAACCTCGAGCCTGATGCAGTTGAAGATTACGAGCTTGTGCAGGTCATCTCTGAGGACAAAGGTAGGGAAGCAGAACTCTGCTGCTGCCTGGAAAGTTCTGTTGGATTTCAAAGGAAAGAGTAAAATGGGAAGCATTAGAAATGCCATGGACAGGTCCCAGCTTCCAGTGAGAACCCCCTGGCTGCTCTGTGGTTTCTGTCAGCAGAGCCCCCCTCCCAAAGGCAGAGCCAGCTCCTGGGCTGCGAGGCAGACCTCGTGTGTGCCATGCAGCCATAGACTGACCACAGGATCGGGGGTGGGGGGAATGTTCTGCCTGTGGGTCCCTGGGACCAGGCCCTTGGATCCCACCCATCATCAGCCTTCTCTGGGAGAGGCTGCCAGGGCCTCTGCCAGGGTGAGCATGGCATGGGCCTGGCCTCCCCTTCCTGCCCTGCTCCTTTTCCTGCAGGAAGCTGCTCCCGATGCCACTCTGGTAGAACAGGGAGAGGGCCCTGCCTGTGCCGTCCTGCTCCTGCTCCCTGTCCTCTCCCAGCTTTCCTGCTGCTGTGTAGCCCTCCCCACTAACGCTGCTCTGGCCCTGTTCGGCAGAGCTGGTGTTCCCCCGCGATGCCAACGTGTTCTATGGCATGAACAGCCACGTGAACTTCGACTTCATCCTGCGGAAGAAGGCAGAGCTGGTTGGCTGAGGCTGCACCTGCACTGCCCTCCTGGCTTACGGGGAATCTGTCAGAATTTCCTGTTGAAAATGTGCAATTAGAGCAATGGGCAGCTCTGGTGCAAAGTCTGCAGGCTGCCACTTTTGTCTTGAGGACACCCCACGAGCCAACTCTCGTGAAAAAAGAGTCTCCTTCATGCCAGTATTAGAAGAAGATCATCTGAATTTATTTTTGTAGAACTGAAGCAAGTTCTGCGTACATGTCTGCCTAAAGCAGCTGAAAACTTTTTGCACTTGTTCTGCACCAGAGAATGACCCATTTTGGATCTTGTTTCCAAAGAACTTTAAAATGAATGAACTGCACTTGCCTTTGCATGAACATCGTGAATGGGACAAACAAACACTACTTTGTGTTGGATGGAGGTCTTACTGTCATGACAGGGTGGTTTCCCTTGGACTTGGTTAAGCCATGGACCAGAACTCGATGCCTTTTGTGTGCACTCCCATGTGATGGATGG
Organism: Machaerirhynchus nigripectus; assembly: GCA_013397975.1. Taxonomy (NCBI): domain Eukaryota; kingdom Metazoa; phylum Chordata; class Aves; order Passeriformes; family Dicruridae; genus Machaerirhynchus; species Machaerirhynchus nigripectus. Next base: position 70,600 of record VZRQ01008545.1, read on the forward strand.
AACATTCCTCCCAATGTGCAATTCCTCTGCAGGAGCTGAACTTTGAACCTTTTTAAAAGCCATAAGTAAGACGTTGGATTGTAAGCAGCCCTGATTTGAGACACATGAAATAGATACAGTATTTGTGGTTCTGCTGGTAGCACTGTGCACCCCTGCCCAGATCTAGGAATTATCCAAATAGTTAGCTTAGAATTGTTAAGGATCATTAGTTTAAACAGAGTTTTATCTGTGCCTGGGCCTTTTCCTCCCAGTTCTGTGGCTCTAATTTGCAAAACTGGGCTCAGGTAAGTTTTACACTACATTTGGATTTATCACTTCTGTTTACAGGTAGGTAAAACAGACTGACTGCAGGTCTGTTGTACATCCAAGAGACCTATGGTAGGTCCCACAAGCCTGGTGTAGGTCGTAATCTGAACAATTCATGAATTCCAGTTGTATGTTTGTTTAGAGGGTGACAGAGGGGGGGTTGTTACTGAGCCTTAACCTTTGCCCAGAGTTAGGGCAAGACTAGAAGTTCAGTTTTCTCTGCTTTTGGTGTCTGTACAGTGCAGTTCCTTGTGTACATAGCATAGCTCCTAATGTATATAGTACTGCTCACTCAGAGGGTGTATGGCAGTGTTAAGCTGAAACATGAATGTTCTGGATTTTAAAATTACACTTTCCAAATGTTTATATATCTTATGTTTTTAACTGCTTACCTGTAATCTTTATATGATAAGTATATAAATTGTTTTTCATTAATATTTGCCTGGAATCGGTCAATTTCCTTTTCTTAGTGCATGTGTAAAATCACCTCGTACCACTTCCCTTGCTGTCACTTTCTTCAGCTTCTCCACTTCTACTGTTTAACTTCTCAACAGCAAAGCCAAAGCCCTCCCAGTGCATCAGCCATGCACAGAGCCTGTGAGAGACAGGGATATTTTGTGCTATTTCTTGAGGTTTCAGCTTAAAGATTTCCATAACTGGGTAATTTAGATTGCACACCAATTTTACATCTTCTGCATGAAATAATTCTCTCTTGGGTCACTGAATGATTTCTGAGGCTAGAGACTACAAAAGAAGTGCTTTTGAGTATATCCATTTCTCCCCATTGTCTCAGTTGTGGTGTTTTTTCCTCCTGCTCTCCCCATCATTACCTTGTGTTTTTCCCTCCCTGCACACAATACAAACATTGAGATAAACAGTTTACACACTACAGCCCTGTCTGCCATTTCACAAATCACTTCAGCATGAGGGGAGGCTCTTAAAGCTGCCCAAAAGTCTCACACTCACTCCCTGAACTACAGCTGCCCTGGCTACTTAAAGGCCTCTCATGTTACACCAAGGAAGACAAAACAAAGAGTACCTGAATCTAATTCTTAAACTGCCTCAGGTCACAAAACAAATCACCACAACCTTACTCCATTTCCTTCAGGATCAATACAATCCATTGGTGAACTTGGAAGTTCATATGCCATACTGAGAGCACAACAGCATTTTTCCATCCTTAACCCAAAGCAAAGACCAATGTGGTGGGTTCCAAACAGCGTTACTGCAATTAATCATTTTTAGGGCCTGCCACCACTGCCTGCCTTGTGAAGAAGCTGCCAGAAGGCTGGTTCAAAGCTGGTGCTCCTGCTCAGTTTTGAAACCCATTAGACAAGTCAAAACAAATGCAAAGTTGTGTCAGGGACCCACATCATGTCTAAGGCCCTGCCATATTTGGCCCCGTCAACAAGATAATGAAGAACACTTTTTTGCTAAATGGTGGGAACCTGACCCTTGAAAGAGAAACAATTGATAGGAACTTAACCTGTGAAAAGAGGGAAAATACACACTGGAGCTGCTGTCAGCATGGAGGGGCTATCATGAGCCGTTGTGGCCCTATCTCACATGCTGGCCAAGCATGAGATGCTGTCATAACTGGAAGAATTCCAGTGCAGAGGAGGAGATCTACGGTGTGGTTCTGGGGAGGAAGGGGAGAGAAAGACGAGATGCACACCATTTCCATCCAGGGGACGGCCTGAAGGTGCCCTGCCTGCCTGCCCCTCCCGCCTGAGCACCATGCTCCATCTCCTTCTGCTGCTCAGTAGCCTTTCACGAATCCAGGGGTTGGTGTGTTATTATTTGCTACAGCAACTGATAAAATAAAACTTGCTTTGCAATCACATTTGTGTCTTAGAGCTTTTTGTGCACGGGCATCCTCCTGAACCCCTGACATGAAATTGGCAACGAGGATGGGATGCCCAGAGCTCAAAAACGGATGCTGTTCTGATCTTAACTGATGCTGAGTGTGTGTAAGAGAGAAATTGATGCTGTTCTGTGTGTGTGAGAAAAGAACAGGGCTTGGTCAGTGGAACGCATGGTTGCACCAAGGAACACTGTTCTGTGTGTATTGGAGGCCAGGACTTGGTCCAGGTACCAAGCTGTTTGTGGGAAGACAGTGGTGTTTTTCTGTGTCCAAAGTGTGATCAGTCTCTCACACTTGTCCTGGCACAGTGTGGACATTTAAACATAGCTCAAGTACTTTTAAGATTCAGTTAGACAAAACTTTTTGTCCTTTGTGTTGTCACAGGATGATACCAGTAGAGCAGAGTTATCGCCCTATTTTTGTCACTACCACATCCCCGTGCGAGTGCAGTGGTAGAGATGGTTCATAAAAAGGAGCCTTGAGCCATGGCTCTGCCAGTGGAGTGACTGCTGTTACTGGGTGATGGAGACACTAGAAAGTTTATGGGACTTATATCTGATACGTATGTGCAAGCAGCGTCACGCCGTGGTGGGACAAGTAGTGTCACTGTGGGTGCAGTTGTTGCAGAAGGGTTTTCAGGTCGGGGTACCAATGATGCTGCTTGGGTGTCTGCAGCCAAAGAACGGACAACTTTAGGACAAGCGTGCAATCTGCTTAAAGCAGAAGGAATGAGAACTAGGGTAATGATGGGATGGGGTCTTCTGAACTCTATTTGGCCCAACCCCTGATGCCCAGGATGTGGAACACTCTCCTACAAGGATGCCCTTGGGGGATGGAAAAGGGAAAAGGGATGAAAGGGATGGAAAGCTTATCTTATCCCCTTACTCTTACTTGAGCAAGGAAACCCAATTGAACAGGTTATTGAAATATTAAGTCAATTAGGAGATTTACTGGGAGTACAATCAGAGAAATCAACACAGGATCAGGGGAGAGCAGAAAAGCAGTAGAACCAACAGGGGAATGACAAGGGGAAGTTGAGTGAATGGACCCACCTCTTTCATTTACTCCTCAACCAAGGGGTAGACAAGAAAGACATAGACGGACAACCAATACAAGCCTTGTATGGCACAGGATTCCCAGATCAGGAGAGTGTGAAAGGTGGAGTACCTGGGGCTAGGGAAGCCAGAAATCCCAACATTTAATCGGTCTGCACCTGTTTATCAGTGGACACACATGAAAGAAGCTGTAGCTGAGGCAGAGGGACAAATGTCACTACAAATGAATAGGGAATGGATCAAGCCCCCATACTGGACTGCCATGTGTTGCAACAGGACCCTTGTCCCTTTACCCAACAGATCATTCGGTGGTCAAATGTAAATAAGCAAGGGTCTGTGCTTTAGTTAATATGGGGATGGAGGTCACTAACGTGATAATCCAGGTAAAATAGGCAGAACAACTGCTCCCAAGGGGGGGTTAGGTGAACAACCTATAGTGGGGAAGATTACTAAACTGAAATTGCAGATTGGAGATTGGGACCCTCATACACATTCTCACATGGTTGCTTCAATCGGTGAATACATTTTAGGTATGGATGTTTTGCGGGGTGCTACATTAGAAATTAATGGTACATATTGGGCTTTTGGTACCATGTGGTGGCCACATGCCAGAGTTATCACTGTGGCACTTGATCAACAAGGAGCAGAATTCCCCATAGCCACAGAAAATCGTAAATATAAAGCAATATAAACTTCCAGAGGAAATGCAGAAATCCAAGCAACTATTAACGATTTGCCACAAGAGTTATTTGTTATACATATTCCCCTTTTAATAGACCTGTCTGGCCTGTAAAAAGGCCAGATGGCAGCAGGCGAATGACTGTAGATAATGGGGCAGTGAACAAGAAATCACCCCCCATGACTGCTGCTGTTCCAGAGGGTGCTACACTAGTACACCGAATTCAGGCACATCCTGCAACGCTGTGATTCGTGTAGCTAATGCATTTTTCACAATTCCCATTCCTTTCTTGCTCAAGATCAGTTTGCATTTACTTGGGGAGGAAACCATTACACCTTTACATGTCTTCCCCAAGGCCACAAGCATAGTCCTACTTTTTGTCAACAAGCAATACACCGCACTTCAGCACAACATTCTGCACCAGCTGAGGTACAGGCTGTGCAACACATAGATGACGTGCTCATACAGGGACTCTATATGGAACGGGTGCAGCAAGAACTGGATGCGATTATTGAATTACTGTGGCACTGTGGATGGGCAGTCAATTCTAAGAAAATAACAGAGTCCAGCTCAAGAAGTTAAGTATTTAGGCATCACCTGGACCCGGAGAGTTCAACAAATTCCAAGAGAAAGCTTTAGCCAGTATTTGAACCTGGCCTGCTCCAGAGGGTAAAAAGGGAGTACAGCACTTTTTAGGTGCTGTTGGGTACTGGTGATCATACACACCTGGTTCAGCAGTGCTCCTCAAACCGTTACACAAAGTTACCTGAGAAAAGACTCATTTTGAAAGGGGGTCAGACCAGCAGACTGCTTTTGATAAAACCCAAGCAGCCATTTAGGAACACACGGACTTGCATCCAATGCATCCAAGCCCAGCGGAACTACGTGTAACCCTGGACAGGGATGTGTCCCTGTGGAGCTTTTCGCAGCTCCAAGATGGTCGAAGGCGACCATTAGGCTTTTGGTCTCGCTGCCTAACAGGTGCAGAGAGTAGATACACAGCATTTGAAAAGGCTTTGTTGGCTGTGTATTGGGCTCTCCTTGACGCTGAAGCCAGAACCGTGGGCCATGCGGTGGTGGCTCTCACAGACATGCCAATAGTCACCTGGGCCTTAGCGCCAGTAGCCACTCACAAAACAGGACATGCACAGGAGGCAACTACAGTAAAAATGAAGTGGTACATACAGGAAAGAGCAAAACCAGGACCCAAGGGAGTCCATCAACTCCATGAGCTCGTTAGCCAAGGACACACAGAGCCTCATCAGGGAACCCCTGACATGCACAACTATCAAACAGGCAGGTGGGGAAAACTCTGTGACAAGCCAACAGACATTCAGAAACTGCATGGTTTACTGATGGCAGTGCAGGGACTGAACATGGCAAGCTGAGGTGGAGGGCTGCAGCACTCAATCCAGCTACACAAACATGATTGGTAGTTGAGGGGGAAGGAGGTAGCAGGCAGCTGGCTGAACTGATTGCTGCCTGGCAGGCCACAGATGCGTCACTGCCCAATGCTATTTGTTATCTGTACACAGATTCCTGGGCAGTAGCACAGGGGCTCGTAAATTTGCTATGCAAATAGAATGCAGATAATTGGCAAATAGGCACCAAAAGGACTATTGGAAAGGACTATTGGGCTAAGGTATGGGATCTCTTACCAGATTAAGAAGTGCGAGTATTCCATGTTGATGCTCGCACTGCGGAAGAAGATGAAACAAAAAGGTGGAATGCACAAGTAGACCTGCTGGCACATGTAGAGGGGTGGATACCAACTGTGTCAAGCAGCCATGCAGATGTTAGCCAAAAGGGCACATGAGAAAGCTGGTCATGTGGGTCGTGATGCTACAGCAGCGTGGGCCAAGCAACAAGGCATACATATCCAGGCGGATGTAGCTACCACCACTGTTGGTACATGCGATGTATGTCTCGCACTGCAGGACAAAGGGGTACAGGTACAACCTGAGGGACAAATCAAAAGGCCTGCTGAGGTATGGCGAATACTACATAGGCTCTCTCTCCAAACACAGGCGACAGCACTATGTTTGTGTTGCAGTTGATACCTTTTCTGGTGTTAGAGTAGCTGTCCCAAGTAGGTATTGCAACAGCTATACAACAATCCACTGTTCAGATACTACTGAACTGTACTATGGGACACCTGTAGAAATACAATCAAATAACAGATCACATTTCAAAAAGCACCAGGTAAATCTTGGGCAGAGGACCGGGGAATAAATTGGGTCTGGCATTTACCACACCATCCACAAGGGGCTGGCCTTGACAAGCATCTAAATGGACTGCTAAAACAACAATTAAGGAGCCTGGGAGACAACTCATATAAAAAATGGGTTGACCATTTTTCTAATAACTGTGTTGTGGCTGGAACACAACGCCCCTTGGTGCATATGAAAGACCCAAACACAGAGCCTGTTAGGTTCCTTGTCACGTCAGTAACATACACCAATGGTCAAATATATCAAGCCCAAGCAGAAAGTGGGTATCTCTGTTACACAGAAAACTACTCTCATGTTCCACCCAGACCTTGTGATTGGAACACCAGAAGTCCAGCAAGTGTTTTTATAGTTTGCTTTTACCCCTGCTTCAGTAACAAGTGGATTTATAGCATTAAATCCTGTACACCCATGGCCTAAGGGGCCATTCACTTTAGGCATTCAGAACACTGCTTGTTCTACCCACATGCTCCCTAGTGAATGATTGGCATCCCTCTCACTGCCCGTGAGCTGCAAGTTATGTAAAAGCACCCCTGCATCTGCGGGCTACCAGAATGTGGCAACAACTGTCTCACCTCGGGAAATCCCTTGCTTTACCCCCACAGGAGTTGTGGATTTTAGGCACCTTGAATGCAGGTAGTTGTAGCACCTTCAAATTTATCAGCACAAGGAATAGCCTAGAGCTTGGTGGGTTAATGCCACAATACCGTGGTATCAAAATGCTTCACACAGGTGTAATTCAACCCCAACACAACTAAACTTGAGTTTCAGTACACATATGCAACTCCCACAGGTTATTTTCTTAATCTGTGGGGACCGAATTTGAGCTGAAGTGCCAATGGCAATTAAAGGTGGTCCATGTACTAACCGTCTTATCTCCAAATTTAACAATTGCAGTATGGATTGGATGCCTTGAAGTGGGTGCCTGAAAACAGAGGCTAGACAANGTGGTATCAAAATGCTTCACACAGGTGTAATTCAACCCCAACACAACTAAACTTGAGTTTCAGTACACATATGCAACTCCCACAGGTTATTTTCTTAATCTGTGGGGACCGAATTTGAGCTGAAGTGCCAATGGCAATTAAAGGTGGTCCATGTACTAACCGTCTTATCTCCAAATTTAACAATTGCAGTATGGATTGGATGCCTTGAAGTGGGTGCCTGAAAACAGAGGCTAGACAAGATTAAGAGAATAAAAGCAGGTATTTATTTGAAGGGCCTTCAAAGGTACACCCTGGGCAGTCAAAAGCCTCCGAGGGGCTCCACCCAAGACGGACGCTGGGTCACGGATTCTTCACACTTCTATGTTTGGTCCATTTGCATTTCAGGGTTAATTCTCCAATTATAATTTCAGTTAATGATGTAATTACCCCAAGTTTGCCCCTCCTCTCAAAGGCTTTTAGTTTACATATTTTGGGCCTGGGACAACAAGGTGTCCCTGAAAAGCAAACCTAGAGAGGCTTTGTTATGTCCAACCAGCATGAGAGAACAGTAGTTAACAGGCCACACGAAACTTCAGAGTTACACACTAGGCAGTACAGGATTGGAAAAATATAAAAGTTAAAACCTAAGGCATCGGATCCAACAAAACTGAACTCACCACTGTCATGCCTGCAGCATAGATGCTTTTATCTCCCGACTGCAGAGATAATGTTGAGTTCTGGAATGCTGCCAAGACAGTCACTGCCTCTTCATTAGCTACTAGGGTTGCAAGTGCACAAGCCTTCAAGAGCCTGAATAAACTTGGCTGTCGGCTGGCAAAGTTTAGTAACGTTATCAGCATAGCTATATTTGACTTGTTAATTGACATACACAGCATTAGACATACTATGCTACCATACTGAGCAGCAATTGATTTTTTGTTTTTAGCACATGGATATGGATGCAAAGATTTTGACGGGTTATACTGTATGAACTTGTGTGACCATTCCTGCTCTCTCCATGCACAGCTACAGAAATTGCGGACACTCACTCAACACCTTGTAGAAAACACCAGCTGGAATCCGTCTGTTGGATGAACATGGGGTTGGAATTGGTTGAAGAAGGGATTAGTATTACTTTGTGCTTTAGGTATTGGGGTTTTATGCATTATTTGTTGTATTCCCTCTTCAGTATCATGAATACGACCCTTAACAGACAGCATGTTGCATTGTACTGTTGTTTGTATGGTGGAATATTGGCGTGTTCCAACTGCGGACCATGCAGTGGCACGTGTCAGGGACCCAAGTTGTGTCTAAGGCTATGCCATATTTGGCCCGTGGTTGTGCACATCAACAAGATAATGAAGAACACTTTATTGTTTAATGGTGCGAACTTGACCCTTAAGAGAAAGAATGTATTGGTCAATCGATAGAGCTTACCTGTGAAAAGAGGAACAATGCACAAATGAGCTGATGTTGGCATGGAGGGGCTATCATGAGCCACTGTGGCCCCATCTCACATGTTGGCCACGTGTGAGATGGTGCCGTAACTGGACAAATTCCACTCCAGAGGAGGAGATCTAAGGTGTGGTTCTGGGCTGGAGGGGGTGAGGAGGACATGATGCATGCCACTTCGATCCAGGGGATGTCCCGAAGGTGCCCTGCCTGCCTGCCCCTCCCGCCTGAGCACCATGCTCCATCTCCTTCTCCTGCTCAGCAGCTTTTCACGAATCCAGGGGTCGGTGTGTATTATTTACTACAGCAACCGATAAAATAAAACTTGCTTTGCAATCACAACTGTGTCTCAAGTTTTTTGTGCACAGGCATCCTCCCCAACCTGTAACAAAAATAAGTATGTGGAAAGTGGAAAAATACCAGTAAAATCCAGAGGTGTTTCAAGTGGCTCCTACTTTTACAAAACACATTTAATTCTGGGGAGAGCAAATCTTGGGCAGCACCTGCCAAGAAACTGAAAACACAGGCAGGGAACAGCACTTGTCACATGGGTAGAACCACTGGCATCACCCAGATCTTGCCTGTGTCAAAAAATGGAGAATTGTGGATGCATAAACACACACACACACACGGTAAAGGACCAATCAGCAAGACTCAGGCCTTGTGTGCTCTGAAGTGGACACAGGCATTTAATTCCTATACCTTCATTCTTTCCTCTCCCCTGAAACCACCATCAAGCCCCCAGTGCCACTCATTTCCCAAATCAACTAAAAGGAAAAACATGCACAAAACCCCCAAGCTAAAAACCTTTTGTAAAGTTGTTTTTCATAAACCGCTACCACTCTGCTTAAGGAAATCAGTTAAAACAAACTCAGGCTCCCTGAGCACCCAAACCAGCTCCACTTCTCAGCAGTTCCATCCCAGGCTGACACATCCCCACATGCACATGTCCCTGCCCTCCCATTGCAGGGCTGGCAGTAAGGACAAAGAGCCCAGAAGCTCCGGTTCAAGGCTGTGCAAGTGATGCAGAGACCTTTTCCATCTTTCATTATTTGAATAAAGTTAAAAAATCAAAACAGGGACAACTCAAATATCTTGTATTTTTTTAAATCCATGCTCTGTTTGCTGGTGAGGAGCACCCCGTGCTGACACAGGGAAATGATGTGTCAGCACACAAGGAAATCCTCTGGCAAGGGGAAAGGAAGGAGAGGCTGCTCGTAAGCACCGAGGTGGGTCTGTCATGGAACAAAAAGCATGAGGGTGGAATAGACGTGGATCTTGTATCCACAGTGACACCTGACAGTGCTGGATGCTCACCTGGTCATGGAGCCCTGCTCCTGCAGGAGCTTCTCACCAACACCTCTGGGATTTCCATCGTCCTTCACACAGGCCATGTGGCCTCATGAAGTGAGAGACCTGTGGAGGAAGCAAGAGGGATTGTGAGGAAGGAATGACATAGGCTGTGTGTGGGCCCACGGTGCAACCTCCATACTCACTAGGTCATGCAGGCACCTGCTCCCACATGGACACCAGCAGGAACTTGGCTTCCAGGTGGGAACTGCAGAATGGGCACCTTTATACAGTCAGTGACTCCATGGGAGAGGGACAGAGCCAAGAATCCCTTGAGCTGGATTTCCATGAACCTCCAGTTAACATTCAGGGTCAGGCTGGAGGGGACTTGGAGCAACCTGGTCTAGTGAAAGGTGTCCCTTCCCATGGCAGGGGTTTGGACTGAGTGACCTTTAGAGGTGCCTTCCAACCCAAACCATTCCAGGACTCTCCCACACAATGAAGAACACACACAGCTACTCATCTTGCACCAGGTTTTATGTATTATCAGACCGGCTGACAGGTAGTAACATGTCTTCTGTAGCAGAAAGCACAACATCGATCAGTAATTATTCAAAACAAACAAAAATTAAAACCAAGACACCAGCCACACACACTCAATGCACAGATCTGCCAGCAGGTGAGTCCCCAGATGGCAATCCCAGGAGGGAATCCTCCCACTGCCCAGCAGCTCAGGGTCTGTGCCAGCTGCCCTAAGCAGTGTAGTCCGTGATCACCTGGCCTCTGAGAAAGGTTTTTTTAAAAAAAATAAACACCATATCCTGCTGGCATATGAGCCAACAGCAAAAACATCAGAACTCATCCAAAAAACAGACAAGTTTGTTCCTCACATGGAAAAATATCCAGGCAAGTCGCCTTTCTGTCCTGTAACACACAATTCTATCCAGCTGTTGAGACAGTAACATTGCTGTAGGTTCTTTAGGTTTTATAAGGAGAGTTTATAACCTAACTTCTTACATTTCAAGTTCCCAAAACTCCTACACCTGCTTTTATGGCCTAAATAAACAGGCCTGCCAATAGGTTGTGGGGTTTTGCTTTTCTGAAGGACTAAGTGGAGGCGGTGGTGAAGTAAGCCGTGACATGGATCAACTCTGCCTGCATTCCCTTCAGGCAGTGCAGAGACAAATAAATCCAGCCACCTCATGGTTTGCAGCTTTCATGACTTCAGACAGGCCAAGACATCTGCTCTGGATCCCGAGGCCTGTTTAGATGGGATGCAGCAAGATTAAAAATGAGCTGAGGGGAAGCCAGCACAGGTTTTGTACAGGAGCGTGACAGGGAGGAGACACAACGGAGGAGCACTGCTCCCCCGCATTCAACGCTTTGGGGAAACATCTTGATTCTGATAGGGATCCCTTTGGAAAACAAACCCAAATCCCCCAGATGGTCGGCAAACAGGGAGGTAAAAGCCTACAGACCTACAAGGAGTAACAGTGAGGGAGCAGCCCAGGTACAGCCATCCCGAAAGGCACTGACATTTGTACACCTCTATATATTAATCTTTATAAATACAGTGTTCTACATGAGGAACTGTGGAACGATGTCATTCCAGGCTGGTTTCTTTTAACAAAAGCTTGCCAGGGCTTTTGCTCAGATCTGCAACACTTGTTCTTCCTCCTTGGTGTCCCACCCTGTCCTTGGCGGCCTGAGCAGGTGTCTGGCCCAATCCCATGCACGGCCCTTGGGAGTGGTGGGAAGGAGACCACATGAAGAGCTGCTCTACAACTTTCAAGGGTGAAAAGCTAAAGTGTGAGGCAGGTTCAGCTGTCAACAGAGTCCCAGGGAGGCGGGCAGTCATAGCTCATCCCTGGATGATGGTGCGTCAAGGGACGACTGCGAGGGCAGGGCGTCCTTGTTCTGGGCGTCGCTGTGGATCTTGCCCTGTTGCCGGGACTTCCAGGAGTGTGTTCTGTCCCAGTCCGTTGATACAGTCTCATTGTCCCAGATGGTGGAGGTCTCCGTGTCGCTGAGGTAGCCCGGCTGCCCCGTGTAGTGTGTAGGGTAAACAAGAAGGGGTTCTGCTGAAAAGGCCTTCAAGTCTCTGGACTCGTAGTACTCCATGTACTTTGTGCTATGGAGGAGAGAAACACCATCAACAAGAGAGGAACCTTCACTAGTGCCAAGCTTGTCCCTGGGAGACATGGCCAATCCAGGGAGCAGACTGGTCTGGGAGTGGGGGTAGGTGCTGGGGTACAGCTGGAAACACGTCCTTACAACCACACACACCTGTACAACCAAAGCCTGTTCCCAGAGACAGCCAAGTGCCTTAGAACCAGCCCACAAGCCCTGCCCCACACAGGGACAATTCCCCTCTGTCACTTCCTTTGACCTGTGCCAGGAGGACACAACCAAGGAGTTGTGTCCTCCTGGCACAAGAGTCCAGGAGGACATACCACATATCACAAGGAGTGATATGTCATAGGACATATCCATATCACAAGGACATATCACAAGGTACCAACCATGCTACCAACAAGATCTGGCTTAAGATCAGTCAGCAAGACCCAGCCTGTGTCCCCCTGAGCCACGGAGGGACTTACACAGGGTGCTTGTTGTACATGATGGGCAGGAATTCATCCACAGGCAGCATCTTGCTGAAGGGCTCAGCCCCGATGAGCTTCTGAGCACCGTGGAAGGAGATGGCGTAGCCCAGGGTCCAGTAGGAGTAATCAGCTTCCACCAGGTTCTGGACATTGGGAACGGCTCTCTCAGGCTCCTGCACCTGCATCCTTTTCCGGCCAATGTAGCTTCAGGAGTGAAAAGATCAAGGAGATGGGAACCAAAGTTAATCTGTAGCAATTAGGACAAGACTATTCATGTCTGCCAGGGCAGGGCAAAGGTTCAATCCCAGAAGCAATCCCTGACCCAGCTCACAGATTTCTATCCTGCCCCACTCCCAGACATCCAAGTCTAACCCAGTGGGTGGTACAGCTGTGAAAGGCTTCCTAAGGAGCTAAGATGACACAGTCTGAGGCTCAGGACTGAGCTGTGCTGGTTCCTGTCACAACAGTATCTCCAACACAGCTGAGGTCAAACAACACTGTCCATCACAGGCAGGGATGGTGCCCATAGGGCCTCCCAGCACTGGCCGCCCCCGAGGGCAGATCTGTCCCGATGGGAAGAGCCACCAAGAAGTCTGTGCCCCTGTCCCCTGCACTGCAGCATCAATCTGCGCCTCTGCCACGCCCCAGCAGTGCTGCCAACCTACCCATGCACCCAGGAGCTCCCAGAGGAGCAGGAACTTACATCAGCTCCCAGTCTAACTGGGCTTGCTTGATGTCGTCCATGAGCTTCACAAGCTTCCTCTTGAACTGGTGCTCGAAGCGCACATCGTCCTCAATGACGAGTGTCTTCTCCAGGCCCCTGCTCACCACCTGAAACACGAGGGCTCCAGCATGAGCACAGTGGCCCCCCATGGGCACCTTACTGTCACTGGGGCCACCCTGACCTGGCACTGCCTCCCAGGCCATGCAGGCAGGGAGGGTGGAGAACCACTCTCTGACACAAACATGATACACCAAATCACTGGAACTTGCTCCAGTCCAGATGCAGAATAAGGAGAAAAAAAACAGGAGTGTTTTTTTAACCCCATTTGCTTTCCAAAACCTTCTTGCCTCTCTTCTAAGCAAGCTTGCCCTAAGCAGGATATCGAATGGATTCCAAAATCAGTCACGAAAATGTTCTGATAAAAATCCCTTGGAGCTGAGGGCAAATGAATCACAGAATCACAGAATGGTTTGGGCTGGAAGGGACTTCAAAGCCCATCCAGCTCTGCCATGGGCAAGGACATCTCCCACTACCCCAGCTTGCTCCAAGCCCCAGCCAACCTGGCTTTGGACACTTCCAGGGATGCGGCAGCCACAGCTTCTCTGGGCACCCTGTGCCAGGGCCTCACCACTCTCACAGGGAACAATTCCTTCCCAATATCCCATCTAACCCTGCCCCCCAGTGTCAGCGGTAAGCCATTCCCCCTTGTCCTGTCCCTCCATCCCTCATCCCAAGTCCCTCTCCAGCCCTCTTGGAGCCCCTTCAGGTACTGGAAAGGAAAAGGGGAGATGTGAAAGGTCAAAAATGCATTCAAGAAAACCCCTGCAATCCAAGGACATCAGTTCCATCCAGAAACCTGGGCTGGATCTGATGCTAGGACTGGCTATGCACCATGATACAGCACCTTCCTGCAGGACCCCCGAGGCACCCCAAAATCCTCACCTCCTTCCAGATGTAATAGTGGCTCAGGAAGCAGCCGATCTCTCCTCTAGTCAGGGGCCTGGAGGAATATGGGTCCCGGTATCCTGGCAGCATTTCGATGCTGAGAGCTTTGAGCTGACTCGTGTTCAGTGCTCTGGGAATAGAGAGTATCTATCATCATTGCAAAAAAATAAGTCAATTCAAGCCAGACAGGAGCACAGCATGGGGAATGCTGCTGATGTTCAGGGAAAAGCCACACCTTGAGAAATTCCTACACTTGTTTTGGTGTACAAAACAAGTACAAAACACAGAGGAAAATCACCTTCTTGATTTACAGCTCTATATTAAGCTGATAAATCATATCTTTAACTTCGCCAAAAACTTCCTGTGGGACCATCCACTTGCCAAGTGCTTGGCTTTGATAACTTTTCTGAGGCCTTGACTGGATCCCAAGTCTCCAAGACCACTAGATGGCATGTGGGCTCCTGTTTCCTTGAGGCCTTTTTGCAACTCACAAACTCAAAATTTCTGCCTTGATTTCTCATTATAAAAAGGTCTTAAAATGCCTTAGACTCATTAAGATTGGAAAAGCCCTCTAATATCCTTGAATCCAAGCATTAACCCAGCAATTCTCCCAGGGACGGGGCCTCCACCACTGCCCTAAGCAGCCTGTGCCAGACCACCCTTTCCATGAAGAAATTTTTCCCAGTTGTCCCGCCTGAACATTCCCTGGCACAGCTTGAGGCTTTTTCTTCTTGCCCTCTCCCTTGTTCCCTGGGAGCAGAGCCTGACCCCTCCCCGGCTGCCCCCTCCTGTCAGGGAGTTGTCCAGAGCCAGAAGGTCCCCCCTGAGCCTCCTTTTCTCCAGGCTGAGCACCCCCAGCTGCTCCTCAACAGACTTGGGCTCCAGACCTTAGAGTAAGCTTGGAAAGGGCTCTGTCAGGGTTAACACTGTAGCACCACAGCTCTGTAGCACTAGGATGAGCAATATTCCCAGGAGTTAACTCTGCTCCATTCACAGATACCTACATGATTTTTAACCTGATTTTGACCTTAGTCTGAACCCCAGTGCCCTGGTTCTCTCACAGAGACTGACTAATAGCAAAGAAGAAAGAAATGGAGCAGAACTGCCCCAAGCAGAGGGTGAGGGAGACGCAAGTGGTGTTCAACTCTCCCCCCAGCCAACCCTCCCGTGCTGGAAGGACGTCAGGGCATCCAAGGAGATACTGTGAAGCAGTAAAGCACATCCCACTCTGAAAACATCCTCAAGCCCAACCAAAACTCACTTTCCATCCACAGCCTCCACTACCTTCACTGCAATCTCCTGCTCATAGAGCGTCCGCAACATCCGATCCCGCCGGTCCTTGCGACGCTTCAGGTTGATCATGAAAATCTGGATGGAAGAGAAAGACATCAGGACATCAGACTCCTGGCTGGGGAGGAGGGAGAAGTGAAGTCCTGATCCACCTTTCTCCAGCAGCCCCACTGGAAAATACCACATGTGTGTCGTTCCAGGTTGTTCAGAATTTGTCAAAAAGCTAGAGTTGGTTTTGAGTTGAAAGTGTAGAGGTTTTTTCTCTAACAACTATTTTTTATCGATGTTCACAGAGGAAACTTGCTCTTTGAGGATGAAGAGAAGTGAGGGGAGACCAGCTAGAGCCAAGTCTATAAGATACAGGATATTTAGGTTTATATCAGAGTAACATGACCATCTGCAGCATTAGTCCTAGAGGAACACTGACGCACAACGCTGCCTGGATTTAGGATTATCAGCAGGGCCACCATCCAAGTACAAGGCCATGGTATATGGAGGATTTTTGTGATTACTTCAGGCACTGAAAATCCACTGTGATCCCTGCCAGAGCAGAGAGTCAAGGCTGGGAAGAGAGATGTCTGGGCAAGGCTCTGTCCAAAGCCTCGAGGAGAATGGTGGAGGGCTGAGGGCTGAAGCCCTCATTGCAGGTAACCCTCAGGGGGCTCAGGGATATTTTTCAGTCCCAGGCAGACTGGTACAAGCACAACCTTGTAGCCCATGGAGCATATCCGCATCCCAGTAAGAAGCAAAAAGAATTCCAGCTCAGTACAAATGAAAGAATAATAGACCGGATAAATAAAGCGCAGCCACAAAGGACAACACAGAAAAAACCTGGACCAGCTGTGCCCTAAACACAGATGCTCAAAGACACACAGCTGGATTGGGTTCAGCTTCAGAAGCCCCGCAAACAGAGCAGAGCACACCAAGACGACAAAGGCTACCCTGCTCCCCACAACTCCCTCGGTCCCAGAGCCACCCTGGCAGCTGCACACACAGGGGCTGCTGGCTCTGGGAGTAACACAGACACTAGGCAACCAAGCCTGGCAGGTCCCTCCCCAGCCTTCTCCCCAGGCATGGTTTTCACCCCTGGGGGGTACCCAAGGTGGGCCAGAACCCATGTGTGAGCCTGGATCCCCCACCTGCTCCCAGCTCTCCAGTGTCTCTCTCAGGTGGGAGAAATCTTCCCTCTTGCCACTGGACAGCTGGAGAGCTTTCCCAAAGGCCCAATTTCTGTCACAGATGGAAGGGAGGCCAAGTTGCTCTGCAGAGTCAGATACAGAGCAAACAGCACAAGAACTGGGGAGTGAACCTGCTTTTCAGCCTCATTTCTCTTCCTGGCTGGATTACAACACAGAATCATGGCATGGTTTGAGTTGGAAGGGAGGTTCAGGATCAGGTGATGAGTGAGAAGACAAGACAATAAACAGCAGAACAGGCTCCTTACTTCATCAAACCCCATCTTGTCAGGGTGCTTCGGAGGGACAGAGATGTACTGAGAGGGCTCCACGGGAGGGCGATCGACTGAAAGAGAGGAGAGACCCCAAAAATCACCCTCGTGCACACCCTGCAATGGACATAACGTGTCTGCAGGTGTCTCCCTCATGTTCCCCCCGGGAGCCGGGATGAGGGGCAGTTGCAGGATGGGAACAGCAGCAAGCATCACATGGCAAAGCCAGAGCCAGCAGCCATGTGCCAGACAGACATCAGGAAGAAAACATGGACATGTAGCACCCTTTCCACATGAAAGATGCATTTGATCTGGGGAAGTTGAGGCATTTTGTGGATGGGGTTAACCTGCCTGTGAAGCGATTACATCCCTAGGTAGAGAAGTGGTGGAAAATTTCAGAAAACTGCGTATCAAAACAATGTAAGAGTGGTCAGGTCAGCATGCAGACTTCCAAGAGAATGAGAGCTGGGCCACCGGCAGGAGAGCTCTGTAGGCATTAACTTGGGGGGTCCATCATGGCAAGGGCACAGCAACTCACTCATGGCCTCAATCAGGGTGTGCACAAAGTTCTCAGCTTCCTCCTGCAGTGATTGCTGCGGCTTCAGGGGCATGGGAAGGAACCCGTAGTGCTCACGGTTGCAGACGAACATCTGTACTCCTGGGGATCACAGAAAAGCAGAAACTACAATCAGGCCTGCTACCAGGGCATTTCACTGCTCTGTGGCTACATAGCCACAAACACACTTGTGCCAGGACCTCAGTCCCAAGAAGTTCTGCTTCATAAGCAAACAATTCAAGATCACTCCAGTTCCACTTTCTGTTTTGCCTGCCTGGCAGCAAGTAGCCTCTCTCATAAAACCAATCCCTACTGGCTGCCTAACTAAACCTTCAGCTTCATGGGCCTGGGGTGACAGGACAAGGGGGAATGGCTTCCCACTGAAATAGTGGGTTTAGATTGGATATTGGGAAGGAATTGTTGCCTGTGAGGGTGGTGAGGCCCTGGCACAGGGTGCTCAGAGAAGCTGTGGCTGCCGCATCCCTGGCAGTGTCCAAGGCCAGGTTGAATGGGGCTTGGAGCAGCCCAGGATAGTGGAACGAGTCCCTGAAATGAGATGATCTTTAAGGTCCCTTCCAACCCAACCCATTCTGTTCTTTATCACTGCTTCGTTTTGCTTTGGCTAGGAAATAAAGGTGATACATTTTCACCTGTGCTGGCAAAGGACTTTGAGGAATACGTATGACAACAATCTTCAAAATGCCAAATCACCACCAAACACAGTCCTTTCCTCTCCAGGACTAATTTTTACTGTGCCCTGAAGATTAAAGGAAAATCCCAGAGTGAGACACCAGTGAGGAGAACAGATGTGATAACGTAACACCCTTCTACTCAAAAGCTTTTGCAACTGCTTGTTGAAGGTGGGAAACACAGAGAAGGTGCAAAGCCTGTCCTTGGAACAGATGCATTTGCAGGGCACAGACTCATGCAGTGGGAACATCCCAGCATCAGCAAAACGCTTTTCCCTCTGGGATGACAAGGATTTGCTCACCACTGGCTGTAACTCTGCCTGTCACATCAGGCAACATGCTCAAAAGCCACATCCAGAGAAGCCAAGGGAAGTATTTCCGTTGTTTTTCACTGAGTTCTGGTACGGTCCTTTATTAACTAACCCCAATCAAAGCTGCTAGAACCCAAGTAACCAGCCAAAAACTGCCTTTGTCTTTTTTTCCCCTTTTTTTCTTTTTAATGAAACAAGCTTAACCAGCCCCCTCCCTCGAGGAAATAAATGAAAAGCAGACACTACCTGGTGTGCTGATGCTTTCATCTATTAGTGCCCCTAATCCCTGGTATTTTTAGCAGAGCAGAACTGTCAGCACTAATGACCCTGGTGTTTCTCTCATTTTAAGTTCTACAAGTAAATTGCTGGCTATGCTACTTGCCAAAACACATTCAGCTGTCAGCTGCAATTTAGTTAAACGGCAGAATAAAAAAATACTACCTGCTGACATTATTGGATTTGGCACTGATCTAATCAACTAATCTTATCTGGCTCACTGATCTCTGTTCTTATCTTCCGCTGCCTTGAACACACTTAATCTGCACAGATTCACACCAGTGTTCCTGTTCTGTCTGGGATAAAAGGTACTTGAAAATGGTAAAGCTCCCATAAAGTGGGGATGGGGACTCCCTCTCCAGCTCTGTTTTTATAATGAAGTTAAATGATTGCTACAAGGGATAGAAAAACTACAGGTATTTGTATTACTATTCTTAACAGGCTTTAAAGGCAGTGTCCAGGATTTAGAGTCATGTCCTAAAACCACAGCAATAGTCAAGGAACCAGAATTGCCCCTGCTTCCCTGCGACGAGACTTTCCTGCTGGCTGGCTCAAGAGCTTCAGAGACCCTGGCTGAAAGGCAGCCCAGGAGATCATGGAATAATGAAATGGTTTGGGTTGGAACAGACCTTAAAGCTCACCTTATTCCACCCCTGCCATGGGCAGGGACACCTTCCACTATCCCAGGCTGCTCCAAGCCCCGTCCAACCTGGTCTTGGACACTTTCAGGGATGGGGCAGCCACAGCTTCCCTGGGCACCCTGTGCCAGGGCCTCATTCCCATCACAAGGAACAATTCCTTCCCAATATCCCATCTAACCCTGCCCTCTGGCAATGGGAAGCCATTCCCTGTGTCCTGTCCCTCCATCCCTTGTCCCAAGTCCTTCTCCAGCTCTCTTGGAGCTCCTTTAGGCACTGGAAGCAGCTTTAAGGTCTAACCCAAGCCTCCTTTTCTCCAGGCTGACCTGTTTGGCTAAAAGCTCTCCTGTGAGTGCAAGGGGCTCTGCAGAGTCCAGTGCTGGCAGTAACACACCCGCTCTCAGTTTTGTTCAGAGTCAGGACTCCTACACAGGCCACGTCCTCTCACAGAGGTGAGACCACCTCTTTGGAGCATCACAGAACAGCTGCTTCCAGCAGCAGATTCCCTGTTGGAAATCGATGGTTTGATTTGAGGCGTTAAGCACAGCACTCGGCCTGGACAAAAGCCAACATCATTTCTGACTTCAGGGAAAGTAAGTGAAATTACTCCAAAGAGAAGTTTACCTTGAAGCTCACACATTTTTCACATTTCTGAACTTCAATGTCATCTTTTTATCCTGGGTGACAAAACTCAGCCCAGGACACAAGCCAACAATCTGAGCAGATCAACGGGCCAGACAGCTGGAGCAAAGCCTTTCATGTCATGGATCAGTCCTGGAAAAAGCTAGTGTTCTAGGATGGAAGGAAAAAATGATGGGTTTGAATCCCTGAAATATTTCTGAAGCAGCTGGAGCTAATGCACTGCAGTTACCACATGGGTTGGAGGCTGCCCTTCTGGGAGAGCTGTCAGAGGGAAGAAGTGGGGGGCTAGATTTGAAGCAGCCTGCTTTGCTCTCCGAACTTAAACCTCAACTCTACTCTGGAGCCAAGACGTGGCAGTGATGGATTCAGCAGTGCTGGGGAAATGCTGGACTCAATGGCCTTGGGGGTCTCGACTCTGTGATTCTGCACTGATGTCCTGACTCTGAAAGTCAGGACCCTGAATTTGCTCTGCAGTTCACTTCTCACCTCTGTCCCCCAAGGGTTCCAATTTCAGCTCTTGCTGCCTCTCCTCCATCATTCATCTTATCTGACACTCCTCACCCTCTCAGAGCTGATTTTGAGAATGCCCTGCTCAGTCTGCCAAGACAACAACATAATTTTTGGTGCTGTCAAAACCTGCCAACCAGACACACCACTAAAAAAGGAAGCTATGGGCAGCTGGTGGCTGTTGTGCTGGTCTGGGAACAGTGGGGAGGGAGGCTCAGCCTGCAGAACAACAGTAACAACCCTTCTTCCCTTGGCTTTCTCCCTGCCTGCCTGTTCCCAAGAGCAGCCCTTCCTGCTCTCCTTAACTTTACATCTTCTGCAGAGGACAGGGAGCACCAACTGCACATCACTCAGAGGACTCATGAACAACTTTTCCATGCTAATTCACCCCAGCAAGTCACCAACCCACTCACGATCTCTGAACAGAAGGCACGGGTGCTGCTGAGGTTTCACCAATCCCTTTTTCTTTATAATGCCCCAAACTCTTCCCTTTTCAACACAGCAGGTAAAGAACAACACAGATGGCCATTACAGTCCTGGGAGCCCCCGTCAGCTCTGACACTGCTACACACAGGTCTGCCAGCCTGGACTCTGCTGCAGACAGAACACTCACTAGAGCCACTCTCCAGAAATAAACGGGACTAAACATCCTCACCACAAGCACGAACAGCAGAAGCATCAGGCACTTAAGAGACAGTGATGTCTCAGCGACACCTGGAGCTCTCTTCAAACATCAACAGAGATTTCCTCTCCCTGGAAGTACCAAGGCCAGGCTGGGCGGGGATTGGCGCAACCTGGTCTCATGGAAGATGTCTGTGCCCATGGCAGGGGGTTGGAATGAGATGAGCCTTAAGGTCCCTCCCAACCTGAACTGTTCTAGGATTCTATGGTTTAAGAAGAGTCTCCTGCCCCCACCCCTTTCCTCATGGATCTTCTGGAAGCGGTGACTTTAGATACCTCACCCCCAGACCACCTTCCACTCTCCCAGCATGCACCTGTGTTCAGCCGATGTGACACAAACCAAGGGTGGAGTCACACACTTTGTCTCTGAAATACTGCCCCATCCCAAGAACAGCCCCCACATCCTTTGAAGCTAGCAATCCAAAACTGCCTTTCCAGTCACTTGCTGCTGGTTATCCCTGACTGGATCTCAGAGAATAAAGGGAACAGGGTCTGAACTCCCCACAGAAGTCCACCCAGGACTTTTGGGCTGTGAACATGCATTGGAGGTCTGTGTCTCTCTAGGAGTGACCCCTCCCCAACAGAGGCCCTGGACACACCTGCCTGGCGACTGGAGAAGGCAAAGACCATGATATCATCGAAGCTCCAGGTGTAGTCCTGGTGGGGGGGGTAGAACGTCAGCTTGGTGGAGGCCTCCTTCCTCAGGTCAATAAGGAACGTGGAATGGATCATGGGGACAGCAAAACAGCCCATCTTCTTCCATTCCCGAATCAGGGGATACTCCAAGGTCCTCTTGTAATAGCCCTGAAACCACAAGGGGGGGAGGGGGCTGTTGTTAGAAGAGATCCCCGTTTCAAAGCTGTTTGTTAGCAACAGCTCAGGCCCCGACCTCTCCAGCAGAGGTTCACCAGGGCTTGATTCTCAGCTTTTTCAGTGTCTCCCATTTGGATAGGGCTCAGTCAAGTATTTAGAAACAGTCTTCATTCCAAAAGTTAAAGATCGACCTTCTCCCTGCTTTTTAGGAGCTCTTGGAGATCCAAGCCTTTCCACTGCAAAACTCCTCTGCAATGGAGCTTCAAACGTCAGACTATTTTCTCCTGGCTCTTCAAAATCCTTTTTGCACTTAGACTCTCCAGCCTGATCCTGGAAGCTGCTGAGCATTCACGACATCCTCCATGTTCAACAGACACAAAGTCCATTTAGTATCTCAGAAAGCATGATCTGCAAATTAATTCTATCCATGACTTAAAAAAAAAAAACATTTGTTATCACTGCAGTGAAGGCAATATCTCAGTCTCCATCAGCTGTGTAAGAATCCTGGCTTCCTCCATCCCAGGGCAAGCAGGTTTGATACTCACTCCTGACTCTGCCTAGGGAGACACTTGAGTCAGCTCCTGGGTAATTCCCCATACCCAGGAGCTCTGCCAGCCTTCCAGCACACTGGGTACAACACCCGCAGTGTGTGGCTCACGTGGAAATAAGAAAATCCTAGAACACCAAACTGACATCTGGATAGTTGAATCCAGAGCAGATTCTGAGCTTTATGGAAACAATGAGTCACTAAAAGAAGTTAAAGATCCATTTATATTCCATTTTCCATGAGCATTCAGGCACTGGCTGAGCAAATGCTGGCAAAACTTCTCTGCCCTGGGCTATGCGGGGCCATGGCGTGGTGCATGTGCTTGGTTATGGATCTGCCATCTCCCTCTGTCCCTCAGATACACTGTGACCATACTGTGAAGATGGGATATCGCAGACACAGCCATCCTGACTGCCACAGGAAGGAGCATGTGGGAAGAGATGTGACTGGCATTCCCACCAAAGGAAGAGTTAACACGCCCACCCTTTAGCAGACACCCAAGAACGCCTGCAGGTGAAGATGCTGGACACTCATCTTTCCTCCTCCAGTGGCTCACTCCGGCTTTTTGGGGCTGTCCCCTGCTCATAAATCATGTGTAGGCAAGGAGGGCTCCAACCACCCCGTGCTGCTGCCGCGCTGCATCTCCCAGGGTTTGCTACGTGACAGATAAATGTCAGCCTGTCTGGAGCTGGGCTTGGCTCGCCATGGCTCGGTGCCGGGGGGAGGCTGTGTTTCAGGGCGTGCTCCAGCTGTTGTTCCCTCCCTGAGTCCCCTGGGAGAGCAAGGCTGAGCACATGAAGCCCTGAGACTGAGCACAGAAACAAGAGAAAAGGAAAAACAAAGGGACAACTTTCCTGTTCACTCCAGCAGGATTTTTTTGTAACCAAATTTTTCAAGATGCCTTTGCTGGTTTTCCTCTCTCTTTTTCTCAGCTAGTGCTGGTGATTGGTGGAAGCTTCCTACTGGAGAGGTAGGGCTGGGGCCAGTGCACATGGGCAGAGATCCACTTCACCCTGTGGAGCAGGGCTGATGTACCCCGGTGGAAAACCAGGCTGACTCACAACTTAGCCTTAAAAACTTCAAGCACAATCAATACCTTTGCTATGAAGCTTATATCTCCATTTTCAAACAAAGTAAACAAACCCAAGTGAAATAAGTAAACACACCTCACCACACCCCTTTTCTTATCTCTATATTTACTTCCCAAGAATTTGGAAAGTTCATTACTTTTTCCTGCTACTTTTTATCCAGTTACATAGTCTGAACTGTGGAACTCCTTGCCAGAAGATGGTGTGGGTGCAATAAAATAGATACAGACAGGGATTTCTGTAAAATAATAAAAAAAAAATCACTGAGAGCTTTAAAGACAATTATATTCCTCAAAAACCCAGAAGGGGATTACCAGAGGACAGAAAAGTATTTTGGGGAAGTAACACTCACTTTTCCCCTATCCTTATACTATTCCCTGGACATCTGCAGACGAACCTGTGCTCTGACCCAATGCAGTTGTTATGTGGGTTAGAAGTAACATGAAAAGGTAACATTGAAAAGGTAACATGAAACTCTAATTTTAAGGCTCAGCACCAGTACCTGCTGTATGCATACTTCAGCACACACACTCCCTACAAGGCAAAGGATGTTGCCCCACTTCAAAAATCTTGTTCATAGGTGAGAAATATAACACAGACACAATGGAGAGCTGTGGAAAGAAAAGCAAATTCCTCTTGGATTAGCATCACTATACAGAAAAAACTGGCCTAAAGTTATGCACCAAGGGTTTTAAGGCCATTACAGAAACATTACAGAAACCACCTTAAAAAAATTCTGATCTGTTTATCAGTATTTTTTGTGTGGTTAATGGTGTTATAGATAATTTGACTCTCATAGGCCAGTTATATGTTATAATGTTTACCTGTTTATTGAATTATGTATGGGCTGAGTCTGGTTAATTTGTTAATGGTTTGGTTACAGTTGTACTGCGCGAATGTGCTGGTGTATTACCTCTGTAAGGTCACTAGATGGCAACAGTATGCACGAAAGAGTGTAATAAGAACTTTCTAGAACATCATCACAGATATAATTAACATCACCTCGAAGGTGGATTGGTGAACTTACGAACCAATGAGACGGGAAAATGGACAAATGATTGGTCAGGAATGCACCCTGGAAACGAGCCCATCAGACACCCTGGAAACGAGCCAATGAAGGAGCGGATCGGAAAAGGACCACTCCTGACCGCAGCAGAGACATAAAAACTCCACTGGTGCTCAGCACGGGGTCCTCCTTCGTGACTGACCTGTCAGGGGAGCAGCCAGCATCACGCGCACTGTTTTCACTCTGACTTGCTGTTTTGACATGGGCTACTCCCGAGTTCAAGTTTTCTGCCACCGTTAATAAACCAATCTAAATTGGCAACGGCGTCAGACCGATATTTCTGACAATGGGATGGCATCCTGTGTTAACACCACCCCAGAGCTACAGCAGCTTCTGGTCAGAAGAAGACGGCTACAGCAGCAGATGGGAAAACCCACAGAACAGGAAGGATGCCTGCTGCTCCAGAGGCAGGGGCAGGAGCCCCTGGAGGACGCCACTCACACAGCCCCCCAGCACCCTCCACGAGGTCACCTGCCTGGGGAGTGATGCCACACCAGAAGTTGGAGTAGAGGGAGCGGGACTCGAGCATCGGTGCCACCAGTGTCTTGTTTTCTGCTATCAGCAGGTTCAGGGTCTGGGGGTTGGTCAGTAAATTATCTGCATCAACAAACTAGAGAACGAAGAGGAAAAAAAATTTAATAGATGAAACAATATGATTCCCCTAATGCTTTCTTGGGAAAGAGGCAGCCAGAGGCATATGACCAGCCCTGGCAATGCCTATCCCCTGTGCTGCCACTGCTAGGGCACCTCTGGCTCCTCACAACAAGAAAAGACCTTGAGGGGCTGGAGCACGTCCAGGGAAGGGAATGGAGCTGCGAAATGAGCTGGAGCACCAGGAGTGACTGAGGGAGCTAGAGTGGCTCAGCCTGGAGAAAAGGAGGCTCAGGGGGGACCTTCTGGCTCTGCACAACTGCCTGACAGGAGGGGGTGGCCAGGGGGGTTCAAGCTCTGCACCATGTGAAGTTTAGATTGGATATGAAGAAAAATTTCTTCTAAAAGAATGGCCAGGCATTGAAATAGGCTGTCTGGGGCAGGAATGGAGTCACCAGCCCTGGAAGTGTTCAAAAAATGTCTGCATCTGGTACTTGGGAATGTGCCTAAAACCCCAACAATGGTGAACATGGCAGGTCAACAACTGGACTCAGAGATCTCAGGTCTTTTCCAATTTTAACAATTTTATGATTTCATGAAGTTGGCAAAAAAACACCCTAAAAGCAGTGAGCTGGTGGGTTTGACTCCATGGGGCACAAGGCTGCCACAGGGAAACCTGTGGGCAGCTGCCCCTGGGCACAGCAATGAGATGGGCAGAGAGCTTCCCTGACTCCACACAACCTCCTGCCAGCTCAGGGACCAGGGAGCTGCAAGGGAAAATAACATCACTGAAAATTCAGGGTGAGTTCATTCTGTGAAGAGCATCAAGAACAACTCCTAAACTGCCCTCACACCTCACCTTGCTTGGAAGCTTTGGGAACACCCTCCGTCACAGTGACCAAGGCAGCATCTTCCCACAGCTGCTCTGCACAACTATTTCCCCTACATTTCACCAGGCTGGGGTTCAGTCTGGGGGACCCTTGCAGGTACCTCCCACCAGCAGGACTGTGTTCAATCCTGATGCCTATGGATAAAGCTCTGAGCTTACCCAAGGACCCACCTCCCTCACTGCAAAGTCTCTGGCTCACCAGACCAAGAAATGACCCACGACATCTCAATTTGTCTTTAGATGGAGAGAAAACTTTTTGACAGCCCCCAGCATCCAAGTGAGCACCTGGAAAGCTTTTGCCTGAGGCCAGCTAATAAATCAAACTTTGTATTTACCAGGATATAGTCTGACCACTTCTCCCGGGCAGTGCGCAGGGCAGCCTGTCGCAGCTTCATCACATGAGTGAATCGGGAGCCTGGCCAATGTTTTGGCCCAATTTCTTCTGGGTAAGACCTAGAAAAGAAAAAAAAGTGACTGTAATCCATGTCTGGGCTTTATTACACCAGAAAAAAGAAAAAAAAAGGGAAGAAAAGAAAAAAAGGAAAAAGAAAAAAGAAAAAAAGAGAAAAAAGAGAAAGCAAAAAAAGAGAAAAAGAGAAAAGTTTAGAAAGAGAAAAAAGAAAAAGAGAGAAAAGAGGAAAAAAGAGAAGAGAGTTCCCTTGCTGCCTTCATTATGAAAGCAAAACAGCATTAGAGTCACCTCAGGCAACCCAGGAGAGGTTTTGAGGGAGATTAATTCCAAGTTTTATGCTGGCATGAGCACAGAGGGCATCAGAGAACAAGCAGTGCCACAGTTTTCTGACAACACAGCAAAGCAGCACCATCCAGTGCAGGAGCTGCTGCGGCAGCAGAGAGGGGACCCCTTCAAACTGACCTGCAGCTCACTGACCCTGCCTGACCTCGGGTACAAACTCATCTGCCCTCTGCTAGGCTGCAAATCCAGCTCCCCTTGGCCCAGCAGAACCAGCGGAGCTGGGATGTGAAGATGAAGGCAGCCTGGCCTTCCCCAGGCTCTGGGCATTATTAGGAACTGTTAACACATCCCAGGAACAAATCCTAAATCTCCCAACACCCGGCCCCACAGGCACCACCACGGCAGTGAAGTCATGTGCGTGGCTCTGCCTTCAGGATCAGCTCCAAAAGCAAAGGCTTTTTAACAAACATAGAAGGGAACTCAGAGGCAGATCCCAATGAGGAATAAAAATCCAGGAATTTGAAACAGTGCCAGCATAAGTCAGGGAACAAGCTAAGAATTTCAAAAGCTTTTTGCAGAACTTAGAAGTGCCAAGTTTGGCAGGATGAAGAAAACTCAATTCAAATGAAAGGATTAAAAATGTCAATAAAACCAGCATTCCCTGGGGGGTTGTACTACAAACTCCCCATCACTGCTGTGAGGAACTAGAATATAAAAGCAAGCCAAAAGGAAGGGGAAATTGATGTAATTTTCCTTGATGGAAGAAACTGAAAATGGAACAAACCCAGGAACAACTGATCTTAAAAATAAATAAAAATAAAGCAGTAAAAACCCCACACACCATACTTCAAAGCAATGGTCCTGCAAGTCATGCAAAGGCATAATATGTGGAATTAAATCTAGTTGTCTGGCTCAGCACTTACTGAATATTTGATGTCTCAGACCTTTCATAGATGCTATGGAATCGGCTATAATTTCTCTGCTTCCTTGCAAATGAAGAATGATAGTTTTAATTCCCTGTAGCTCTTAATGTAATTTGTTTACCATGCAAAGAGAGCAGCTACAGATGCTAAATAACTGAATGGAAAATACTTTCTTCCACAAAATTCTGCATTAGGTGCTCCACCGAAGTCAGAGATCTTTGTACAGAGAAAGGCCTTACCTTATCTTATTTTATCTTACCTTTTAAGAAAGTAATTTTAATGGGACAGACCCCAGAAAGCAAATGAATCACATTTTAACGCTTGGACATTTAGTACAGCTCCTGGTTTAGAAAGAGAAAACCTTGGGAATTTGGGCTGTGCAACCAAGAGCCCCTCCCAGGTACTCACGGGGGTTCCTCCATGGGCCTCCACTCCACATCATGGTACAGGTGCTGCACATTCTTCAGCCACTCCCTGAGGATTGCTGTGGTGTTGTCAATG
Organism: Machaerirhynchus nigripectus; assembly: GCA_013397975.1. Taxonomy (NCBI): domain Eukaryota; kingdom Metazoa; phylum Chordata; class Aves; order Passeriformes; family Dicruridae; genus Machaerirhynchus; species Machaerirhynchus nigripectus. Next base: position 98,821 of record VZRQ01008545.1, read on the forward strand.
TTGTGGTCAGTGGCTGCCCTGGCAAAGCAAGAACAAAGGGAGCACGTTAGCACTAGGTTTGTGCCTTTGCTTTACCACGGAGTGAGTGCTCTGTCCAGTCCGGCCACTGGAAAAGACAAGACACGCAGTAGGGGTTTAACCCCAGCTGGCAACTGAGTACCAACACTGTGGGATGGGGAAGGGAACAAAGCCTGCGGGTTGAGATAAGAACCATTTAACAACTGAAACAGATCACCTAAATGTGTTGTTAGTGGAGGGAAGGGACACAGTGCTCGTTGAAGAATGGTTTTTTCCCCTCAGGGTTGAGCTGAACAGACTGGAACAGGAGGCACAGATTCACATCCCTGAGAGCAATCCCATGGAAATGCTCCCACAGGGGCCACATGCTGCTCTCTGCCTGGGACGCTCAAGCCTTCAGGTCACAGGACAAGTGAGCCAAGTCCCATCCCAGCTGCTCCTACCCAGCTGTCTTCCCTGGGACCAGGGCTTTGCACACCCAGCATGGGGCTGTGGCAGATACCATCACAAACTCCTGTCACTGAAAGGGCTGCTCACTTTTCCTCGCTGGAATGGGCAGAAAAGCACAGTCCCATGGCAGAGCACAGCTCAGCAAGCTTCACTGGGAGTTTATAATCCCTTCATATTCCTCTGGGAGTGTAAGTAGCCCCACAAGGTCCAGTGCAGACAGTAAAGACAGTGTGAAACACATCACTGAGTGGAGGTTGCTGGAAGTCCCCCTGAACTGCTCCAGATGCAGTTGTTTCATCCTCCAGCTCCAGAGACCCAAAGGCACCTCCCAGAACACCCTCCACCTTACTTAAAGCCAGAGCTCCCCATAGCCAGGGGAGGACATGCAGACAGGAGCCACATCCCAAATCCTACAGCTACTCCAGAGCTATTTCAGGAAAATACCTCCACTCCAAGTGACCATATGACCCTACAGATGAAAACCAGGGCATGAACCCTTTTCAGTTCATGCAACAGGAACATACCATTCCCATGGGGTCTAGCCTGCTTTAAATTAAAAAAGAACCAAGAACTTGGATTTTCAGTTTATTTATAGTCAGAACACCACAATCACTTAAGGCCAGGAGGCTTATTTGTTGAATATTTATTCCTGTGTGTTGAAACAATAAATAGTGAAAGTTCAGCAAGTGAAGAGAGGCTGGTTCCTGTGCTCTCCTGTGACAGAGCAAGGCTGGGCTTAGTCATGGCTTCAGGGTTTGCTTTTGACCAAGACGGTGGCTCATGCTGCACTGTAGATCTAGTTTGCAATGATGTTCAAACTGGACTAAAACAGTCGCAGTGTTGACTTGGTGTCAGTCCAACTTGCTCCATGTGTTGTATGGATGAAGCTCATCCCCTGGAGCCCATTTGCACATACTTCCTTGGGCTCCCACAGCCACCAAGGCATTTCACATGTCTCACTCTGCTTTCCTCCCACGTTCCAGCTGCACAGTCAGAGAACAACAGCTCCAGAATTCCTAAAACACCAGAGAACTGGGAAAATGGCTTCATGTTCATGGTCATTGCTGGAGCTGCAGTGGCACCGAGAAGGTGGCACTGGGGCCACACTGCAGTTGGGCATCACACAAACAAGGCCGAGACGACGGTGGCCACCCTGGGGAATGCCGAAGGTCATCCCACAACATCTTCTTTTCCTGGTACAGACCAGCCTTAAGGACCATGGAGAGCCTTAAAGCAAGCACACAGCTCCCACAGAGTCAGGTCCGTGTACCTCTTTCCTTCAGCAAGCCTCATTCCATTCTTTCTAACCTCATCCCAGTCCTTCTAACCTCACATAATATCAGTGGGGACATATGAAGGGATATGCTACAGTCTGGGCAGGGAAAGGGGAAGCTTCAGCTGCATACATGTCAAATTAATCTCAGTTTTATGTTGGCTGCTCCCATCTCAACCAGGAGATCCTTCTCCATTCAAGTTTGTGCACACACAAGCCCAAAATGTTTTAGATGGGGAGCTGTTTGCAGGGATGTGCAATAGAAACCCAGAGCTCTCAAAGGAAACACAAATTTCCTTGACAACATGAAAATGTGGTCATTCAACCTCAGAGAAAAGGATTACCATGATGGAAAGCTGTTTCCTCAATTGTTCAGAGCTGCTTCATGAAGCCCAAATCTCTGACTAGCAGAAGAAACCTTGAAGTTGAATGACAGAAATTGGCAGTTAGAGCAAGACCTTTGCCTCCCCAAGCACAACAAGGGGGCTGAAGGATGCTCTTCCCATCGCACCTGGAGTACTCCCTCCTGCTCCTGGTAGGGCAGCAGGCCCTTGACAAAATTCACCCTGGAAGACATCATCAGCCAACATCCTCCAGCCAGAAGTGAGACGCGTGAATGGGAGCTGAAGGGATCTCTAGATCTACCTACAAGGAATCTGCTGGAAGAAAATGGCATTTTCCAACCCAAACCATTCCATGATTCTGTGACTTCACTGCCCAGGCTGTCATGGTGATCCAAGGAAGGTAAATTCATATCCCAGCAGACGTCTCAAAGACATGGATGAGCCAAGGCTCTGGCACAAAAGAGGTACAGCTCTCTCCAGGACTGTCCACCTAGCATTATTTCTAAGCCCAAAAGTCCTCAAAGGCAATAAAGTCTGTTCCACCCTGGATGAAACATGCCCTATGACTAGCAGTTTGGCAAACCTTTTTTTTTCCACCTTTGAGCTCAAAAAACCCAACCAAAAAAAAAAAAACCAAACCAAACCAAACCAAAAACCCCCAAAACCCAAACAACCAAGCCATTACAAAATCAATTATCACTGTTAGTTCCACAATAATTAATTTAAGATCAAACAGCATCAGCACTGACCCTTTTTACAGTATGTGAACCAGTCCACCTTTCCCCCTAGAAGAAAATAGCAGCTCTGGTGTTTGCAATAGCACTGTGTGGAAAAACAGGCACATACTTTATTTTTCCTTTTTTTTTTTTTTTTTCTGAAATGACAACCCCTGCACAAGAAAAACAAGCTAATTAAAATGTGAACAGGACTTCCCACTGGGAGCAAGAGCTCCTCAAGCCCTGAGAGGCACAACACGACACTCCACATTATAAACACTTCTTCTTTAGCACTCCATAGCACTTCAAGAAGCCAAGTACACAGCTAAGACTTCAGTTTGGTGGTGAGAACACATCACACAGGAGATGCTATCACCTCTGCCCATTTGCCTGTCCTGGAAAAGTTTTTTACTCCATCCCCTTATCCTTACTGGTCCATGATCTGCACTTGACAGGACGAAGAGTGAATCACTGTAACCCAGCTCCACTCAGCTCACCAGGACCATGGCTGGTCCACATGGCCCTTAATCTAAGGCAGTGCCTGGATTTTTTGGTGTGTTTTCTGAAAGCACTTTGGTGAGCATAGCACCACTATTTGTGTGGGAGTCTATCAGCAATATTGTTGACCAGGCATCAGGTTCAAATCCTGGTTTTTGAGTGGATCACCAACACCATTTTCAAGAGCTGAGCATTAAAAACATCTAGAATTTTAAGAAAAAAGGTCCCCTACAAGATTTACAATCTAAGGCCTGTGCAACACAACCAGGAAAAAAGGAAGGAACAAAATTCTAATTCCTTCCACTCTTTGCAGAAAGAAAGCTTAATAAATAGACCAGAACACACCTCCAGATGGACACCTCTATTCCAGTAACATGGCAGCTTTTCCCCCTCAGATTTAAACCCATTTCCAATAAACAGAAGTAAAATTTTTTAAAAGTTTGAGTGAGAATGTTCATATAGGGTCTTCTGTCGACATAACTACAACCACTTCAATATTTACTTTGGCTGTAACCAGGAGTCGTACCATGGACACAAGCCCTCATTGTTCATGCTCAGCAAAGTACCCCCTCCCAAAAAAACTCGTGGATAGTGCACAGTGGAAAATCCAAGCATGACATTAAGCACCTCCTGTTTTAATTAAGTAATGTGAGTAGCAGCATATGAGGAAAATGGTTTCTTTTACAAACTGCTCATATTTTTAGCTTGATAATGTCTCCTCAAATTATGTTTGCAAAGGGGAGTTATTTTAGGCTTTGATGGTTCTCCTCTTTTCCTACCCAGAGAGGAACTAAAAATAACAATCCCCCCCTTTTCACTTCTTCACACTCTGGCCTGTTCTCCCAAGCTATTTAGTTTATTTACCTCAGGCACTGGGTCAGAGGAGACACCTTTCACCTTAACCATCCGTATAGGAAAAATACTAGAGGACAAAATGCACCCTGTGTGCCACTGGCTTGTCAGAGTGGGGGTCATGCTGTGACACAAGCTGAGGCAAACTCCACAGCCAGGGCCCTGCAGTAATTTTACTGCTGAATTTAACATTTACCACCTTTTCCCTTCAGCAAACAGGGTGGGAGGGAGGGCTTCAACAGGGGTCAGTGCTTCACCTTCAAGCAGTGCAGAGCTGAGTCAGCACTGGAGGCAGCTATCTTTCCGAAACAAAAGCTGTAAGGAGGCTCCTTTCCCTTTCTGTCAGTGTTTTGAAGACTGCCCTTGAGGAGGGTATTGGGTTCACCCTTTATGGCTGTGAGAGCCAAACCTGGATACCCAGGTTCTAATGGGTCCTTCCCATCACTCCACTGAGAACATGCAAAGGATGCCAGTGGTCAGGATGCTGCTGATGCTGGCAATTGCACTGAAAGGAATTCACAGGAAGAGGATGCACATGGCTTTCCAGGGCTCCTGCTGCTTCCACACACTGCAGAACTAAGTTGCAAATGCAACCAAATCCCAGGAAACCCCAGAGATAACCATTTGAACTGTCTGCCTTGGTTCCTCTCTGCCTGCAGCCAGGGATTCAGTTGACCCACGAGGCTTGCTATGGGATGTGGTTCACTACTGAGCTCCACTGAAGCAAGAGCCATAAGTTGGCCATGTGCCCTAAACCCACAGGGTCTCCTCCAAAGCGAAGCCCAAAGTCAATGGAAAGCCTGTTAGTAGATCATTCCTAACAACTGTAACACAGAAACTGGTGACAAAAGCACCAGTACCTCCCCTTGGCCATTTTCCACAAAGCTGAGCAGCAATAAAACATTCAGAGAGAGGTTACAGCTCAAACCAAAGTGATGGAGGAAGCACATTTCTGTGTGCTCTGTTCCAGAACTTGTGCTAACAGAGGTGCTCAAATATTCAAGGACAAAGCTCAGCCCTCAGAGCAGGACTCAGCATTTTCCTAAGGACCTTCTGAGCTGAGCCAGCACCAACAGGCACTGCATGTGGGGTTCCCCCAGTGCTCTGAGGAGACTCCAGGGATTTCAGGCCACAGAGCATTGGAAAATCCAAACCACTTCATCTAGCCCCAGCCATTATTAGTAATTTATTCCATCAGTCCCACGTTTTTTACCACAGCACTAATGACACACAATGAACAGGGCACAGGATGGGAGTTTTAACCTCTGAATTGTTTAGATCCTGCATAAAAACTTTTGGCTTTCAGTCCCTTGAGGCAGCCCCAAGAGCTCCTGGTCTGAGTGGAGCTGAGCTCCTGTCACCCAGGCTGCCCTGTTCATGCTGGGTATGACATCAGCCCGGCCAAAAATAACTGAAAAAGTAGAGTCCAGCCACGGAGCCCCAATGAGTCAAACATAAATTTGGATTTAGATTTCCCAAAACAAGCAGTAAATAAAGTAACAGACGAGTCATTTCTCCCTGTTTTTTTCTGTCTGAAAGCTGCCAGGCTTATAAAACCAAGTCAAAATATAAACCCCCCGAAGTGGCAGTTTCCACTGTGAGCCAGGGATGAATTATCTTGACTAGAAACAGTGCAGCTAGAAGAGACTGGAACAGAAGGGACGGATCCTAAAGAGGAAGGAAAGAAACTCAAGACAGAAGCAAAACACTTCTGAAGCACAGTAAGAGGAATTTATTTTCAGTGTGAAAATGTCTGTTTTTACCACAGATCAAGTGCCTGGAAGTGTCCAAGACCAGGCTGGATGGGGCTTGGAGCAACCTGGTCTAGTGGAAGGTGTCCCTGCCCATGGAAGGGGCTGAAACAAGATGATCTTTAAGGTCCCTTCCAACCCAAACCATTTGATTAGTCTATTGTATGATTTTAAATGGAGTTACTGCCAACTACTCCATGTTCTCCTGCTCAGGATCTTCTCAAAAAAACAACAAACCAAGCAGGGCTCTCTGTATCTTTCCAAACACTCCCCCACCAAAAGGCAGATATGGCTCTTGCTCATCCAGCAGACACAAGACTCAGGTAATACATGATTTTCTTTTTCTGGTCTACCAACCCTACCTCGTATCTGTGAATTTGAGACTCAGTATCTCAAATCTCCCAGGTACCAATGGGATCAGGGATAACAGACCATGAAACAGCTCCCAAACAATGCAGTCCAGAGATTCTGGACAGATCTAAACCATCTAAATCACTTACTTTAGCACAATTGTGCTCGCACACTTCATTAACAGGGCCTGAACATTCAGCCCAAGTTCAAAGAACTGTTTAAGCACTTACATAAGTTGCCAAAATTCTAGTGTATGTATAAGACTTTTTGGCTTTGTAGGGACTCTGCATTTACTCTAGTTTCCTTAATTAAGGACAGACTTTTGGAAGTACCTTCTTCTGTTTTTTATTTTAACTTGGTCCCCAAGCCACCTGGGCCCAGATGGGTGTCAGGGAGCTGTGCTGGAACGTGGAACCAGCAACACAAGCAGCGCTGCTCCCCGGGCTGGGCAGCTGTACAAGAACAGGACCTCACAGCACAGGAATGCAGCACACAGGACTCCCCTCTAACTCTTTCCCTGTGCCCTTCAGCAGCTGTGGATAATGGATTTTGCTGGCAGCAGCACGGATTTTAAAACATTCAGTGGTCTTCCAAGTCCAAGTGAATGACTCACAGATGTATGTAAGTGTGTACACACTTCTGTACTCACCAGGATCTTTGTTCCTTCCATGCTACCTCAAGAAATACCTCACTTTCCTGTCCCTCACTCCCCATGACAGAATCAGGGAATCCCAGAATTATGTGGGTTGGAACAGATGTTAAAGCCCATCCCATCCCACCCCTGCCATGAGCAGGGACACCCTCCATGAACCCAAGTTGCTCAAGGCCTTGGACATTTCCACGGATGGGGCAGCCACACGTTCTCTGGGCAAGCTGTGCCAGGGCCTTACCACCCTAACTGTAAAACAATTCTTTCTTATATCTAATCTAAATCAACCCTTATGGCTCCCTCATGCCAAAAGTCAAAAATTCCAGTGTAAAAGCTTCCCTGGCATCCATGCAATAGGAATTCTGTCGCAGGGCAAAGGAGGTTCCTGCTGCTTCAATCCCAAGTCCTCTCTCCGTCTTGTTTTAGTTCCCCCCATGCTCACCCTGCTGCTAAGCTTTAAAAGAAACAAAAAACCAGCTGCATCTTTTGAGTATTTCCAAGAGGATTTGGCTTCAAGGGAACAAGTCCGCTGAGGGAAGCCCAGGAAATCCCATATATGCAGGATCAGGGTGGTGACTAGCTTCTGAAATCAATTGTTCAAAGGAGGAATTAATTGCAAGAGTTGTGTAATTTCTGAAAGGATAGCTTGTTCCCAGCAGCTAACTCAGACACCAGCTGATGCAGCTGTTTGAGATTAATGCAAATGTGTAAGCCACTGGGAAGGAACACTGGGGTTCAGAAATATTCTTGGCTCTGCTAACAAAAAAATGGATGGGCTTCACATTTAGGTGCTTAGTACCACTGATTTTTCCACAGTCACATTGAATATGGGCCTGTACCACATTGCCAAGGGTCCCCCAAAACAGAAACACCTGAAAAGCTCTGGGTCTCTGCACCAAGCCTGCAGACGGAGCATTACAAAGGTCCCAAAGCCTGCCTCACCCCTGGTGAGAGCATTCACACCATGGACCACCAGACACCCAGCAGGGAGGGAAACACAGACCCAAGTCCTTTAGTAGCTTACTTTTTTAATTTATGGGCTTTTTTCCCCTGGAAAAAGTCAGAAGCTTGCCCTACAAGTACCAGTAAGCACCCAGTGCTTGCCTCCCTGTCCCACACCACCCAACAAGAGCTTTCACCAGTTCTACACAGAATCATAGAATCACAGAATCAATGAACTCTTTGGGTTGGAAGGGACTTTGAACTCATCCCATCCCCGCCCCTGCCCAGGTTGCTCCAAGCCCTGTCCAGAGACGAACAGGATTAGCTGAACATAACCAAGTAATGTGAGTGACGCCGGTATGTTCCATTCCTCTCAACAGTCTAAGAATGTACCCTTCCAGGCAAGACATTTTTAAGAACTCTTGACTTAAAATATGAAATATGACTTAATTATGAATCGGTTTTCATTCTAAACATCTTACAAGACTTAAACTAATTTCAGCACACAGAGAAACACATTCTTGCTGGAATATGGTATAATTAAATGACTACAAACAAGTGAATTTTCATTTCTTGTCCAGTAGTGGCTGACAGAAACAATGTAAGAAATTAGGGAACGAAAACGGAATATTTTAATTCACATCATTAATGAGGAGTTCAAGCAGCAGTAAGAAACACACCAAGCTAATTCTGGAGCAAAGGACAACTTCTTTCACCAACTGAGAATCTGCTCTGTGATCTGGAAACTGGCAGGATGTTTCGTGTGACACTGGTGAGCTTTACACAATAACTGACCCTTTCACGTGAAAACTCTGCTGATAGGCAACAATAAAGCCATTCCTCACAAAGGTTTTCAGCCAGCTTTTCTTTGAGGCCATCACAAACCTAAAATAACAGAATAACAGAACAAGAGGAAGAGCTCAATGAGTGCCAGCAACAGTGTTCTCTGAGATGAACTCCAAATTTAGCATTTGGAGAAGAGGTCCACAGGCATTTGGAGTAGGGAAATGTAAGAACAGGCCATAAATTGCTCTTCCTACAAACAATTGCTCTTCCTGCCCCGTCTGCTGGCAGTGCACACACAGAGTGCCTGCCCACACCTTCCCTGCTCCAGCGCCAGAGCTGCTCACAGAAATGAGCTTGGCCAAGCCCACACTACAAACAATCCCCTGGCTAATCTGCACTCAGAAATATGACTCTGCACTTCCCCATGAAAGGGCTCACTGTCTGGGCACGGAGAGGGCTGCAGCAGCAGCATGTGCCAGATGAATGGATTGTTACAGACACATGGAGAAATACCAGCGCCACCAACGCACACAGGGTTGTTATCAAACCAACAGCTCTTTCTGCCGTGCTCTCACAGAGGGAGCTGTGCCAAGTTTAAAGGTTTAGACCCCGAGAGAGAGCTCCAGGCTTGCCTAGCACAGGCAAAAGCAGTTACAACAACAATTAAGTTTTTCCTCACTGCTTATGCAGTGAAACTCTTTCCACCCCAAGGATCTGCAATGCTCCCACCAGGAGCAGATGAAACAGAACACAGACCAACCTAAGCCCAGTCAAGAAGGGTAATTCCATCCCTGCCCCTAGAGCTGATTACCCTCAGGGTGTGTTGTACAAGGTACCAGACTTACCAGTGTTACCCAGAGAAGCTGTGGCTGCCCCTCCCTGAAAGTGTCCAAGGCCAGGTTGGACAGGGCTTGGAGCAACTTGGGATAGTCGAAGGTGTCCCTGCCCATGGCAGGGGGTGGCACTGGATGGGCTTTAAGGTCTGTTTCAACCCAAACCCTTCTGTGATTTTGTGATTACAGAAGCAGACAAAGTCAGAGAGACTTTTTCCAAAGGAATTCAACTGCAGGGTAGCTTGAGAACTGTAGTTTTCAAACTGTGATCAGCAGATGTCTGTGAACTATTTCTAGTTTGCTTGTGAAAGGTAATAAAAAAATCTATCATACCTTAGTCAATGTTTGCGATGCAGCACAGAAAAAACATGTTTGGTTTACGCTCAGCTGATGGAATACCATTCCCCTTTCACTACTGCTGGAAGGGTCAGAGCCAACACCCTCCCCAGGATCAACACCACCCGCTAAAACCTCACTGTGTGAGCCCCAGCACTGTCTCAGCAGGCAGCACAATGAGCTATCTGTGCACCCAGAAACTCACAGAGCTTTAGACACTAAGAATAACTTCAGTTTATTCTTACAGAGCAAGATAACAGGGCCAAGGCTGGCACAGGCACATCATAAACACTCCTGCTCTCCTCAGCAGGCTGTGAATTACTGGCTGCTTGCAGGAAAACTGGGCAACTTTAAGGATGATAAAATCCCAGGTGTTTATAACATGTAGTACAGACACAGAGAAATAGAAACAGAAGTAAATTTCTTGACTGCTTCTTCTACAGCCTCTGTACAAGTAAGTCAGTTATCTTTGGGATGAAAAACGTGAGCACAGAATCTGCTTTCAAAATACAGTCAGGAGGTACAGCAAGAAAAGTCAACCAAAGATCTGTAACAAATTCCTCACGAGGAGAAGAGCTGCCACATTTTTCATCTTGTATCTCACAAGGGACCCAGGCACTGCCCCAGATCATAGCAAGCCTGCAGGCCTTCATCCTGCTGCTGGAGCACATCCTCTTCTGAGCCCCGGGGCTGTCCCAAGGGGCAGCCAACCCACTGCTGCACAGTGGCTTTCTAACATGAACCCCTGGACTGGTCATTCAGCAGCACAAGACAAGAATCACAGAAAGAAGCTCTGAAAGTTATCATGCTCCCCGTCCTCTAGAAGGGCCACCAAGACCAGGTTGCCCAGAACCATGTCTGGATGGCTTCTGAATGTTTCCAAGGATGGGGACTCCTTTCTCTAGTGGCCAGTGATAGGACAGGAGAAAATAGAGTGCACCAGGGGAAGGTCAGGTTGGACTTTCAGGAAAAAGTTCACGGAGAGGGGTGCCACTGGAGCAGGCTTCCCAGGGAAGTAATTTCACCAACCCTGACTGAGTTCAAGGAGGTTCTCAGTGAAGCTCTTTGTCACGCAGTTTAGTTTTAGGCAGCAGTGTGAGGAGCAGGGAGTGGGACTCCATGACCCTTATGGGTCCTTCCAACTCAAGGTGTTCTGTAATTCTACTCTGCAATTGTGTTTCTGCAGGGATCAGTCAAGTCTGCAGGCAAGGGAAAGGTTATCCTCACTTTTACAGCCAAATCACTGTGTATATTAAATCTTTTCCAACCTTAATGATTCTATGATTCAAGGCTTTGCCTAGAGCACAGCATGAGGTGAGACAAAGAGTGGGATTGATCTGTCCACAGCCAGCCTGCCCCCTCACCATGCAGCCCAGCAGTCCTGGGCACCCCAGCCAGCCTCTGGGCCAAGAGAAAAGAAACAAGAACATGCTGGTAGAAACCAGGAGAAATCCTGGTCCAAGAGCTCCAGGTGAATGCTGGGGACAGCACAGCTCCACAGCTCAGACACGGATCCTAACCTCCAACACAGGCTCCCGGTGCCATCTCCCAGGCAAGTCACATCACAGCCAATAAGAGATTTGCATTATTGATCCCACTGAACACTGCCACCTGCTGAGGCACATTCTTAAGTCACTCAGGTGGGAAGCCAGAGAATCCTAAATGGCTTGGGTTGGAAGGGATCTTAAAGCCCACCCAGTGCCACCCCCTGCCATGCGCAGGGACACCTTCCACTACACCAGGTTGCTCCAAGCCCTGTCCAACCTGGCCTTCCAAGAACTCACAGGGCTAATGTCTCTCTCCAGCAAAGGAGAAGGATTTCTGCTTTAAAAACACTTTTCAATCTGACCCACAAATCAAAACCAAGTAAAAGTATCAAAAACAAGTAAAGAAACTTCAAAACACAAAAGCAAAAATTAGCCATGTACAAGATGCTCCTGGAAAGACAGAGGCATGAAATCCACCCATGCTCTCTCCAGGTTCATCCAAAGATATCCAAGGTACTGCTGCTGGTGGGAGCCACCTGAAGCAAGCTAATATTGTCCACAAAACACATATCCCAGGATGCTGCTGACTGCCATACCGTCCAGAAGATGTGGGTCAAGGCAATCTGTCTTTAAGTCAAGGTACATGCACCAGCTTTACAGTTTGCATTAACATTAAAAAGAACCATACAGAAAAGGTAATGCAAGAAAACGAAAAATAAATAAATTAAATGCTCAGCATGGTTCCAACTGTGCCACTGTCTCTGAATTATAAAATGGCAAATGGCTGCAGAGCTTTCACCTCTACAGCAGGGAAGAGGTTTTCCCAATCCACAGGATAACTATAGGAGGAGACAGTTTGGGAGCCAGGCTGTCATTCTAGTGGAGAACACCTACAGAAGAGCTGGAAAAGGACTTTGGACAAGGGCCTGGAGTGACAGGACACAGGGAATGGCTTCCCACTGCCAGAGGGCAGGGTTAGATGGGATATTGGGAAGAAATTGTTCCCTGTGAGGGTGGGGAGGCCTTGGCACAGGGTGCCCAGAGAAGCTGTGGCTGCCCCATCTCTGGAAGTGTCCAACGCCAGGTTGGACAGGGCTTGGAGCAACCTGGGATAGTGGAAGGTGTCCCTGCCCATGGCAGGGGGTGGGACTGGATGAGCCTTAAGGTCACTTCCTGTGATCTTACATAGTACTGCACTCGCCACCCAGGCTTTAGGGACTTACTCATGCCCCCTTCATGGATTTAATTAATTCAGACCCTGTTTCCAAGCACTTCAATTCCTCCAGGAAGCTCTTCACCACATCATATCTTCACTGTACAGTTAAACCGAGCTTTATGCTTGAGGCCTGACCTTCCCTCTGTGTCCATCTTCCAAGGAATTTGCAGACCCTCCTCTTCACCACCTGCACAAAGCCTGGTCCCCCCACCACCAGTGGTTGTGCAAGGCACCAGCCAGGGTGATGCCCAGGGTGCAGTTTGTTCCACCCACACTCCACCAAATGGCACAGCCAGAGGATAAAGCATTGGAGTTAGTCACAGACTCTGGAATATCAGATTTTTGCCTTTTCAAGGATATTCAGAGCTTCAGGGAATACCCTTGAAAAGTAACCCAGCCAGAAATACACAACTTATTTAACCTCCCATATCCTGAGATCAAGGAATCAGCAACAAAAAAGCAGAACTAAAGTGTCAACACTGGAGATCTGACCAGCTCTTCCCTCTCAGAATCAGCAGTTTAATAACCCAAGCAAAGTATAATTCCTGTGAACTTAGAAGACACACCCACAACACAGAGTATTTAACAACATCAGACCAGACATTTCCCCTGCTCCACTGCAAATTCACAGCACACAAACACAGAAGGTTTCATTACCTTATCCCTGGCACAGGTTTCACTTGGCATAAAGGAGTTTATGCCAAACTTTGCTTTCACCAACACTAAACTAACACCTAGAGTCATCAGTGAGTTATTTTAGAGCTAGACTTTGCTGAAGCCAGCATGGAACTTGAGACTTCATAATTCTCTCATAATTCTAATTTTCCTCAAGTAGCCAGCTACCCTGGAAAACAGAGGTTCTCTGAATTGCATGGAATGGTACATTGCTTGAAAATAAATGGATTATGTCATACTTGATGGCAAATGGCTGAAAATGTTTTATACATAATTAAGAGAATAGAAAAACATCCACTTCAGCCAAGCAGGGAAAAATATATTCAACCTTTAGAGATGAAGTAGAGAGTTTTCCTGGATGTCATTTTGTCCATTTCAGATGAAGAAACTGCTGAAAAGGTGACAACCTCATATGCTGACAGGATTCTGAATAAGGGGGGAGGGAAAACACAACATCACTCTGCTAGCATGAAATAATGAATTTATCAATTAAAATCTTCTGAAGTTTTTCCAGACAGATTTTACAGTGTTCTTGCTTTGAATGGCTAAGTGTACTCATCTGCAATGTACCTCTGGGAATGAGGTGATGTGAATCACAGAGGTCAGAGGCCATGCCCAGAGGGCCCCCAAAACCCACAGCAAGGGTCTCAACCTTGCCCTGAGGCACCACTATAGCTTCATTTTACAGAAAGAGAAACAAAACCAAAGAGATTAGTGGATTTTCACAAGTCACCAAAAAAAGGAGTGGGTGTCAGGGCTGGGAATGATAAAATAAGCTAACACTCCTTCCAAAATATACACTGAAATAAACTACAGATATTCAGCTTTTGTAGAGCAGTTTACTTAGTGCCTTCACAGAGTAATTGTCAGACTAGTGGTAAATTTGTGGCCATGGCAATCTCAAGAATAAGTTTTCTTCTGTGCTGGTTTTAAGAAACTCTCACAAGCTCACAGGCAAAATCTCTCTTCCCATCCAAGTATTTTGCCTTGAGCACTGAAAAAAAACCACTGTGGGTTTTTGGATATGGGGTTCCTGATTTTTAGGGTTTTAAAGCAGTGAAGTACTAGTACTAGAGAGAAGAAAAAAATTTAAAAGCAAAGTATTTCTACTTTAAATTCCAAATACTTTGGGCTAGCTAAAATTTCTGGATCTGAATCTCTTCCATTTGTGATCTCATGTTTCACTCAGAGATACAGAAATTCACACAGCTTCTCCTATGGACACATGTGCTGGACACGTGGCTTCTGTGGGGTCAACACACGGGACATACTACGGATGCCAGAGTCAGAACACATTCTCTCTTGGAAAAGACTGACTCTGAACTCAAACTGATGGAAAACTGGTGCTGTGCTGATGGCTGACTTAACTCTAAAGAGGAGACAAAGAAAAACAGTGAGGTCTTAACCCTAATCTTGTAAACTAAAGGCTCTGCAGCCCTCTGTAAGTAATGCTGTACATTTCCCATCCCCAGCTAAGGAAATGGGATCACGAAAACAGAGGGACACTTAGAGGACAGGATTGCTTCCACTGCAGGACACAACATCACAATTCTCCCTTCTGCTGGTCTGTTCTCTTTGTGTGGATTTCAGAGAGCAGTCACTGGAGAGGGAAAAATCTCAGGGAGCACCCACTGAAGACAGGCAAATCTCTGGGAGAGCCAAGCACTGCACTGGAGGCTGCATCAGCAAGTGTGATGTGGAGAAGAATGCAAATGCACAATTTATTTTATTTCTTTAAGGTTTAATCCTGACCACAAATGCACAGTTTGAGGATAGGTAGTTTTTTCCCCCATCACTGCCTGTAAATTTACATCACTGATGTAAATAAAGAGAGGAAATGGGCACTTAGGTCTTTCAGTAGCCAGTTCCCAGGAAACTGGGTAACTGGAAGCCCCACAAAACACACATGTGCCTTTATTCTGCAGAGCATGGTTCCTAACCATGCCATTTTCCAATGGGAAAGATTCCCATCTTAGCTATCTCCATTCCAGGGGATGAAGTGCACAAGATAAAGTGCATTCCATCCCCAGCACACCTGCAGGTGTTGGACTTGACTGTCCCCTCAGGAGACAGGGACATGTCAGGGACATGCTCCAGCCCGGGAGCCCTCGCACGCATCACAGTACACGTCCAGCAGCATTCCCAGACCTGGGCATTTCAGCTCCCTGTGGCTTGGAGGCAATTGCAAAGGCTTGACAACTGGATTTTTGGAATACCTCAGCCCAAGGCATTGCTGTGGTAGGGGTGAAAGAGCAGAGAATGTCCAGCTTCAGGGAACCCACAGTCTCTCCGCTGAGTATGTAGGAATCTAGTCCCACGCTCTCCCTCTGCCAGGGCCAAACGCCATCCCAACCCCAATCCCCGCACTTCACAGGGAATAGCAGATAATATGCCACGACTTAAGCACCCGCTCCATACAAAATAATATAGACTGTCTTTGAAGACTTTGGGGTTTACACAGAGATGTGATGTATCAGCACAGAAACTGAAATCTAATGGCCTGCTTTATTTGCTGAAGCTGTTAAGTTTCTTAGGAGTTATGTTCAAAGGTGTTCAATAGATCATTTAATATGACCTACTGCACAGAGCAGGCAAAGCATCACCTAATGGCCCCATATGGAATTCAAAGATTTAGCATCATCTGCTTGACTCAAAAAACCCCACACAAAACAAAAAACTCTCCAAAAAAAAAAAACCCCAAAAAAAAAACAAAAAAAAAACCCCCAAAACCCACCAAACAGTATTATCAGAAGAGAACTTGTCTGTANAAAAAAAAAAACACCCCAAAAAAAAAAAAAAACCCCAAAAACAAAACAAACAAAAAACCCCCAAGACCCACCAAAACCTCCCCCACCAAACCACAACCCAAACCGAAAACAAACCCCAAAAACCCAAAACCCCAGCACCTTTTTTTTCCACTGATTTTCATCTGAAACCATCTCAGATCCTTCTTCCTAAACCTTTCAAATAATCCCTCAACAGCTCCATCTCAAATCCACACAATAGCAGCAACTGATGTGCAACATCAGCTGCTAGGGAACAGCTGATATGTCATAGAAGTACCAGGCCACTAGAAGGATTTCTTAAATACATTAAATAAAGATAGTTCATGGAAAAACTGAGAGGCTGGTTCTGTCTCCCCTGAGAAATCATTATGCTCCTTAACTTCTGCCAGTTTATCAGTGGCTGCAGTTGGGTAGAACCTTTGTTCTGAAGAGTTTCATTAACCTCTTCGGATCACGTAACCCAACAGAAGATCTAATAAGCTGAAATCTAGGGGTTTGGGCTCTTTATTTTGGTTTCTTCCAAGTATATTCTTAACTTCTATGCCAGCACAGAACTGGAAGAAATAGAGCTTTGTTGGGTCAGTAAACCTGAAAGAAATACATCCTCCGGAGCAGGAAAGGCTGGAGGTTTGGTCCAGCTATGTGTCCAAACTATTAGAATCAGATGTTTTTCTTAACCTCTGGGATGTCCCAAAGGTGTCTCTGTAGTACCCAAAAAGCCACAGGTCTGCAGGAGCAACAGGAGCCTGGTCAGCTTTGTCAGGGGGACGATTACTGCTGGGAGATGTAACACATCACTATCTCTCCTTGGAGATCTCGCTCTATTGCAGAGGTAAAAGACCTGAAGCACGTTTCTCCTCAGCAGATCTCTGTGGGACACTGACTTTATTCTGGCTGTGATTCTGATTCACGTGCTCCACGTGCAGCAACAAGTTCTCCACCTTGCAATGGAGCAACAGAGCAAACCTGAAGGTGACTGAAGCTCTCCACAGGTAGAATCAACCAACACCACTGCACAAGGAATTGGTATGTGTAGAAAAGAAACTCCTGCTTAGCCCCAGCCTAGCCCTGAACACATACTCCTCCCCCCTTAAATCTGCACCACGTATATGAAAACGGGCTCATCCAAAAAGCCAGATGGGAAGTTTGCAGGCAAAGCTGCTGGAAGCACCACTGACAGCAGCTTAATTCTTGCTCTGTGAAACAGAGCTTCCTTCAAGGCTCAGGTATTAGGCAAAAAATCCTGGCAGCAGCCTTCATTTGTATGAAGTCAGAGCAGAGTTCTGCCAGCAGACGGCCATGAGCTCACTAGTCTGAAGTAACATCTCATTGACAAGAGTTTTTGTGGAAGCAATAACTTGTTTGTGTGAGAAATAAAGGGAGAAGGGGGAGTGAGTGTATGTTAGGAGTGATAAAACGTACCACAAACACACTCAGCTACTTAACAATGATAATTTCCATTTAAATCCTGCTTCAAGTGAAAAAAATGAATTAAAAAGAAATCATAAATTAAGAGACAGTATTTAGCAGCAGTGACATTTTCATATTCCAGTCACATACACTGAACCTACTTCACAGTGGTGTTTTGAAAAATGATTGCAACTAAAGTCTCTGACAGCCAGAGCCAGAGGAAGAAAATATTTGGGGAGGCAAAAGACCCAAAAGCAATTATTATTCTCTGCTAACCAATTCAGAGGAGTCTGGGTTGGCTCCTCCAAAACCCTGGAGCCCATCTCAGAGACAAATAAATGGGAACCCCATCCAGAGCTTTGAACTGAAGGAGCACATACCATCTGGTGCAAACACCAGCAGCATCCAGAGACTGATTTATGTGAGTGAGTCAAGTAATGCTAAGGGAGTAAGACTGGGAAAAATGAGCACAGTACTGGGCTACTACTCCATTGTTCCAATAACTGGTTATGCTAAACCAGATACAAACAGCACAGAGCACATGCAGTGCTTGGTCCCTACCAGCAGCTGGCTTTTCTAAACCTCCAGGGCCTGAATAACCTGCTCATATCTCAGTCTGCAGCAGCTTGGAACTCCCAACCCCAGCCCTCACCTAAGCTGTCCTGTGCAGCAAAAGGGAACAGAAAGGATTCACCTCTACCAACATCCCACCTCCATCTGAAAGTGCTGAAGGAGTTGGAGCCAAGCCAAACTAGAGAAGCTATTGAGTTCCAGGCACTAAAAGTACGAACTCTAGCTAAAGTACTTCCAGAAACCCTCTGAACACAGTAACAGAGAAAAAATGCCATCCAGCCAACTCAACGCCAGTCTGCTTCCCAACTCTGCCAGCACCCAGAATCCTGCAAAAAAATTCACATCTCCAAATCTTACTCCTCACCACAACCCTCTAAGGAACCCCAGTTCAATCCAGGGGCATCACAAGGTTGTATCAGACACTCCACTATCATCAGCCCTTTTCTCCACCTGTAGGATCTGCAGAAGTAACAAGTTCTCAAAGTCTTCCCACTCCCAAGACCTAACTTCACTTTAATCCCTTGGGTAGAAAGGGATCTTGTCCGTAACACAGCAGATTATCTAACCTTGCTCCCTACTGACACCACTCCTCCTGACTTTTTAAGCCTGTACAACCCACCAGTAAAACAGCCCCTTGAATATTTAGATTTCCAAGCCTGAAAGCTAACCTCAATTTATTACAGCTATTTCTCCCACTGGTGATTCTAGACAATTCTAGCCAAGAATTAAAGACAAATAAAATGCAGGTCAGCAGTTCCTGAAGACACCCAAACTCCTTTTAATCCTTCAGTTTACAGAAAAGAGAAATAGCTTGCCTTTTACTGATTTTCCAAAATGAAAACACAAATCTTTACCCTATTCATGGAGTTCCTCTGCTGACATATCTTTCCATGTCTTTTTTTAATAAGGATTTTTGTTAGTCTAGTGTAGTGAGTTTTTCATGTAACTACTCTGCTTTTCACTGAATTGTAAATATTTTTGTCATTGTCTTTAATGGGCTATGGTGTTAATTACAAGTTCTGCTTAGATGACAGGAATGTATTTGTTGTGTTCATTTAAGAAGAAGAATTTGCAAGAGTAAAAACACACCCTCAATGAACCTCAAGGGGGGCTCATAGCATTAATGTGCAGTGGCCAAGGACACACTCTGGAACACTCCAATGAAAAGGGAAACAGCTCCCTGGGGCAGTGCAGCCAAGGGCAGAGCTCAGCTCCTGCTCTGCTCCTGCAGCACACACCGAACCACGTTTCAAACTCACTTACTTTGTTCTTCTGGTTCTCTTTTTGATGCAAAGAGGATGTAATATTCCTGCTTCCTCACATGAACTGGGGAGAGCTGATGATTGATGGAGAGAGAAGTCTTGCTGCAAAGCTTTACAGGTCATGTTCCTCTTTGCTTCCTAGACAAAAACTGTGGGAACAGAAGAGGTTTCTCACAGCTTTTCCTGTCTAAAATCACACTTCCTAGCTAACATCTTTTTACAACTTGCCCGAAACAGGCTTTTGGTTATCTAACGATACACCAGTCCAACTACAGGAATTTGCTTAAATTCACTTGGCTGAAACCTGGTAGGGAATAATTCACATATTTGAGCTAAAAAACAGAGGGGAAAAAACCAACCAACCAACAAAACAACAAAGGGTTTGCATTTGTCAGAGTTTAAACATTTACCTTCCATGTCACAATTAGCAGTTCGAAGCAGGAAGGTTGGAAAACAGCCTTTTCCTCCAATCCTGAAATGGTTTGGGTGAGAAGGGTACTTTAAATGTCACCCAGTCCAACTTCCCTGCAATGAAGAGAGACATCTTCAACCAGACTAAGTTGCTCAGAGCCTCATCCAACCTGACCTTGAGTTTTCCCAAGTACCTTGTAAGAACAAGAATGACTGAAAGTACTGAGGAAATAACTCAAACGACAACCTTAAATTCTCATTCTACCCTCAAAGGTACAAAGCACCCATTTTAAGAGCAGCTGTTGAGCCAGCAGCAAAACCAAGGTTCTGACCTGCTAACTGAAGCGATAAGCACCTGCTATCAGCTTCAGGATATAAACTAACCCTTCACAGTTAATGCAACCTCACTGTTGCCACTGGGCAAAATTCAAACCAGGCTGCAGCCACACATAACCTTCCTTCTGCAGAGAGATCAAAGTGCAAAACTAATCAGAATCAAGGGAAGCCTGTACCCTGTGTGGGGAAAGGAGAAAAAAAGCATAAATATAAACCATGTTTTTCTTCCTTACAGGAAAAAATGTTTTTAAAAAACC
Organism: Machaerirhynchus nigripectus; assembly: GCA_013397975.1. Lineage (NCBI taxonomy): Eukaryota > Metazoa > Chordata > Aves > Passeriformes > Dicruridae > Machaerirhynchus > Machaerirhynchus nigripectus. The sequence goes on from VZRQ01008545.1 coordinate 119,033, forward strand.
AACCAAAAAAAAACCTAACAACAAACAATTCCCCTTTGGAGCTGAAGCCTTACAAAACCAATGTTAAAAAGCTTAAATGAATCCCACCAGGGCACTGTAGTTTTCAGGGATTCCCACTATCTTCTGCTTCAGCATGAATTTAGATCCTCATGAGCTCCAGGGGGAACAGCCTCAAAATCCTGGTCCAGATCAAGATCTGCTTGTCTTTAGAATAGGTGAGTCATTCCTATCAGTCCATCCAGACAGAATGAAAGGTAACTAGCTGGAAATCTATTCATTCCATGTATTACACCTGCTCAGGCACCACACGTGACACAAAGATCTCATCAACATCCATGTTTTAAAAAATCCCCAGAAGAAGAGCAAGGACATATTTGGTGAAGGCATATTCCCACCCCAAAACAACACTATCAGCTTTCATGCTGTTTTACCTGATTCTACAGTTAGTTACATGTTAGTAAGGGGGCAAAAAAACATACTGACTCCTTAAATAGTTGGTCAGAATGAAAGCAGAAGACACACCAGCCTTCACTTCTGACTAAGGAGATTTCACTTCCCAGAATGTCTAACAGCTACCTCAAATAAGCAACCACTTCTCCCAAAGAAATATAAGAAATTCTGCTTTATAGGCCATTGACATAATTTCAGTCCTCTGCAGTGAATTCACTCTCTAGTAGAAAATTTAGCCTTTTTTTAGCAGAGTCACATCATGTCAAGAAGAGAACAATGTGTTATGTTGCAAAACTTTACACAACCAAAAAATATCACAAGCAAAGTGGTTTGCATATAACTTTGGTGACTGAACTCCATTTGAAAGCATAAACCAGATCCATAGTCAGATCAGATGGAAGAAGTTTAAAATCAACATGTTTTTATTAGGCTCCCTGTCAACTTTTCCCAAAAGAAAACTGGAGTCATGTTACAGTAACAAAAGTGCTCTGGCCCAAGGACACCAGATATAGATATACAGACAAATGCATGTGCCTGCACGCACAACCAAAACTAATCATTTCATGCTGAAAAACTGGATTCAGGCACTGTATGAGGCAAATTGTACACAAAAAAAAGGAAAAAAGAATAACTTTTTTCTTCACTGATGAGCCTATTAGCAGTGCCACATGCCTGTATGAAGGAGCTAGGCATTCTACAGAAGAGGGAAAAAAATCCACCTCATAGAGAACACCAAAAATTTTCTTATTCCTGTCTTTCTTTACCCTGAAATTTTGGTGCATGTGGGCCCCATTTAGCTGTAATCCACCCTTGGCCATGAGCACCATCAACATGCACAATGAATATCACCAGAATAAAGGAAATGAGATGCACAGAAATAGACTGCAATAATACGAAGTCTGAGACATCATCCCACAGGAAGGAAATTCCAGGTTCTGACAGACAGCACCCCATATCACCTCAGTCCTCTCTTGACCCTGTAGCCCAGATGGTGCTCCAGGGAGCCTTCTGGGACGAGAGATGGCAGCAGTGCTGGGCGATGTCCTGCACACCATGTGCATCACAGACCTGTTTTTAGAGAATCCTGACCCAGTGCATGAACAGTTTCAGTCCCAGGGGACTCAGATAAATAATTGCAGGTGTATGATGATTTACATAAGAGATCAAAAAAGCCCTTCCGTCTCTGGTTCAGCACAAATCCCTGTTTTGCTCTCCTCAGGAAGGGCCCTGCCAAACCTCCCAGGGACTGACCCCTCTCCAGCTGCACTCAAGACACCTGGGGTCTCTTCCTCAGGAATCTGATGGGCAGTGACCTGGCAGCTTTCTGAAAAGACATGTTCCACTTACCAGAAGATGCAAAAGAGAAAGGAGAAAAAGCATTTATCCCAAGGATAATGAAAGGAGAACAACAGCCTTTATCCCAAAGGTCTGCCACCCTCAGCCCACATGAATTTCCAAGACAGTCCTTGACAGTGGCAGGCTGCCCAGGGATTGTAGAGTCTCCATCCCTGGAGATGTTAAAAACCTGAACTGAAACGGTGCTAGGCAGCCTTCACCAGAGCTGGCTTTGAGCAGGGACCAGCCAGCCTTTGGAGGTGCCTTCCAGCACTAACCATCCTAGGAGATCCATGTATTAGTTCAGCTGGAGAAGCACTGGGGAAGGGGAGAGGGCTTTGTCCCTGTAACACGAAGATGACAGCAGGAATTGGGCCGGCTTCCCCCTGGATCAGACCTAACTGATCCCTACTTCCAGATTCGCCAGAAATAAGGAACTGAAATAGCTGGTGCCAAGTACAAGTGAAATTGCCCTTTTTTTTTCTTTTTAGGGGCAAATTAACATGAGCACTTAACAGCCAGTATTGGTTGCAGCTGGTCCGTGGACACCTTCCCACAGCTGCCTCCCACCTTCCCCACACCTGAAGATGGTTCAAAAGACAGGCCAGTGCACAACCTGGGCAGCCTGGACTGGATGAGGAATCCCAACCCTGCGGTTCGAAAGACAAGTCAGGGATGAACCGGGATCCTGCCCTGGGCAGGAATGAACCAGATGACTCCTTGAAGCCTTTTCATCCCTACTTTGTACACATTAAAAAAGACAAAGAATCTTGAAAACTAGATCTCCCTGACCTTTTGAAAACATCCAAAGGCTTATCATAAACAACAGCCTCTGCTATTGAACTCTGTCCCACTGCTTCTTTGGGGCAAAAAATTATTTTATTAGATTCCAGTCTCTAAACCCACCACCTGCACTACAAAGCACCAGGCAGTCTATGACACAAGGGACAGACACACAGATAACGCGGTAGACCCTTGTCTCAAAAGGTGGGCACCAAAAGACAGCAGCCAAAATAAATGGTTGTATTTTCAGAGACACAGAGCATGCAGAATTCAGATATTAAAAAAAAATTAAACAAACACGCACGGTGTATTATGCTCACCAGTGTCGCAGAACTCCTACACATTTCAAGATACCTGTTTTATGGTATTATCCCCGTACCTCTGGAGGGCTATTTATTCATTCTATGGTGATGCTGAATTCATTTTTGCCTTTTTTCTTTTATCCCAATATCCACACTGCTGTATAGCAGACCTTAACATAAAGTGTAGGACAAGATGCTCTTTAATGACATCAAAAAAGCACCAGAACCTGGCAATTTGTGACCACAGCAGGGAAAAATTAAGAAACTCCTGCTACCCTGCATGTTGCCATCACACAGCTCATGCCTCTTTTATGGCTTCTGAGCAGAACTGCACAGTTTTTAGCTGAAGAGAGGTTTATGTCCTGCCATGCAGACCTCAGCAAGACACAGCAGTAATTTTCGCCTTCCCTTCAAATGTTTCTACTGAACAATTTCGTTATGTTGTTTGCCAAGACTGAGATGAGGGAGGGAAACCCAAAGGCCCAAAAAAAAAAAAAGTTATTATGGACATTGGGATGGGAACAGTTCTTTAGCCCTGGTTTTCCATTTTTATGTAATTTTACCTTGGTGTAAAAATTACCTCAGCAACGAAGTATTCATATCTGACATTTCTTGATTCTTCTATCTCCAGTCTTGATAAATTCAAGAATCTTGTGTAGGTTACTTTACCCTTCTACCCCAACTTCCCCAGCTAGAAATTAGAAGTATTTACTCCTATCCTTTCTTTTGATGCAGTCATCTAAATGCAAGTTCTCTGGCAGAAAGACCGTCTGCAACATCTTGCACAACAGGAACATCACCTTAATTCCAATTACAAAGCTGTGCAAATCCCATCTCACTCTTGAGCCCTCTTAGTCCATGACTGTAATTAAAACTACATATTAAATAAATTTAAAATATCTACAAATATAAACGGGAAACTAAATTCCACTAAAATTTAAATGACAAGCCAAGGGATAAGTCAGTTAATTTCTAAAACCTATGTTTTAATACTGCCACGTGGAAGCTCACAAGGAATGCACAGGTGAGCACATCTGAAATGGACGCAAAACACCAGTGGACAGAAGCAGGAGAGGCAGAGCCAGCAGACTGGAACTTCAGCATTCCTAAGTGATTAATAGTGACCATGAAGATTAAAGTGACCTCATTGCTCAAATGGAGACAAGGACAGAAAACACAGGGTGGTTGAAAGCCAACACTTCCTTGTGAGTAATAACAGCCATTATAGTTTTAAATGATCCCTGCATCTCATTAGCGTTTACCCTCTATGCGGAACTTTTCACATTTGAAAAGTAAACCATTAAAGAATAAGAAAATGTTCAGATATCATCAGCTAGTTCCAGACTAGTAATATATAATTATGAAATATAATTATTATACTGATCTCATCAGCTTCTATTTTCAGCTACAACTGGTTCTTTTAAGTTGAAACCTTTCCCGCACTGGAGCTGTGTTACAGTATATCCACTCATCTCTCAGCTGGGATTTATTCCAGCTTTCCACCTGTCTCACTATCGTTCACATTATCATTTCTGAAATATAAGCATACTCTCATCCCCAAAGCAGGCACAGATTTTCAAGCACAAAAGGACTTAATTACTGCTCCCAAGCACCAACTCATTTATGCAGACATTTGGTCCCTAGGTTGCTAAGAGATGAGAGAGCAGATGGCCCACTAGGATAAAGCAGAAGATGAAATTACAGGCAACTTTCTTTGCTACACCATCACTTAATCTGAGACTAAGGAAAGTGTAAGGCAACGTGGTAAACTGCTGAATACACACACTTTTAGGCTGTCTACTGCAGCCAAGATGAACCTGCCTGACAAGCAAACACTCCGTACCGATCTCAAACAAACAGTTTGATAAAGCTCAAAATAAAACCCCACAACCTCAGCCCGCTAAACAAAGAGGGTTGGGGCACGCTGACTGTGTAACTTCTGGGTCATTTTTGTCCAAGATAAAGATCCCTTTCCTTCCCTTTGCAGTTCTCCAAGCCCAGCACAAACAATGCCGTACACCTTCCCTCCAAGTTTCCCAGCTGGGCTGGGAGCACAGGGAGCCCCAGGAGAAGTTCAGCCACACCAAGCCCAGCCACACGAGCAGCATGTCAGAAGAACCCTCTGCAGCTATAAAAAAGCTGGACTTGGGTCCAACAGCCAGGTTTTTCCTTTAGGCCCTCTCCTGCTGTGGGCCCCAACCCGTTTCCCACAGCACTGGGTATTTGGGCGCTCAGAGGGGATGACTGTGACCCTTCCTCCTCCACAAGAAGGGACTATTCCCTCCAGCATTGCTCCTCCATGGTGACATGGGACTCAGCTCGGGTTCTGCAGCTACAATGGGGAGACTGCCATTCCCACTGGGACAGCCGGGTCCAAAGGCTCCCAGACCGTCTACGGCCAAGTCTGTCCCGGGAAGCTCAGCAGGGCCAGGACAGAAACTTGAGCTGTCCCACAGAAATTCCCACCGTGAAGTCATCAACACAATCCCGGGATGACCCGGCCTGCTCTCCCAGGCGAGGACAGCCGGGGTTAACACAGGCCAGGGACCGGCCCAGGAGGCACGTCAGATGCAAATTCCCGATTCTCGGGGAGGGAAGTAAGAAGGGAAGGAAGGGTTTAACTGCAAGGCCACGGTTCCTTTGCCAGCTGGCCCCAAACCAAATGGCCTGCTCGGCTCATTAGTAGCCAGCAAGTCCTACCGAGGCTGCCCACAACCACCTTCAAAATTAAGTCATAATTAAGACCAAAGGGAAGAAGGGAACACAAAGCTGCCCAGCACACATCTTTTGCTCAGTATCAAGATAACAAAGCTTGGGATTAATAGATACAGACTACACAAAGGAAATTCAGTGCCTGCTTTAAACTCATTATCTCTTAACTCATCTTTGCTGTCACTCATAAAGCTTCCTCCCTAGAAATCCGTCAGAGGAATCCACTGTTGAATTTCAGCCCTCCAGCTATGCAGAGAGAGCATATGGGAGCTTGAGAGATGATATATGTTTTTAGTTTTCATTCTCAAGATCTACATTGGTTGAGCATTTTAAAATGCTGACTTACCCAAGAAAATGGCTGAAGTAGAATATAAGCGGCAATAGAGGAATGCAAAGTCCTTGATAAACACCACTCCCCTGCCCTCCTTCCCAAGCTATCCCAGTAACACAGGCACACAGGTAAACCTGGGAATTCATCTGTTGAAAGGACTCCGTCTGAAACACAAGATGCTTCCAGAAATGGACTGAATGGTTTCACTTGTTCTCAAGAGACTTGACAGATATCGTATGTGAGCTTGCTCTGAGTGGGTACTTTGTGTCCTGAACATTCCCAGCTCTGAAAAAGCTCAAGTCTCATTGGGGAGCAGAACTAAACCTCTTCAAGGAACCACTGCCACCCCACAGGTACCTCTCACTCTCTGTGGCAACTCAGAGCATCCTCAGAACTTCTTTTCCAGTGACTGTGACATTTTAGTCATTCTCATTTTATAAATCTTGACATTTTCATCAGCAGATTTTCCAGTTTAGCCATGACTTGTGTTTGTGTGCAATCCTCTTAAAAAGGGAGTGATTTCTTACAGGAACCTTAGCATATTTTAAGTTATGTTAAAATAAGTCCGCACAAATACTTTCACACAATATTGCCGAGACCTTAAGTCTAGTGAGGATAATGCAAGTAATGTACTGAAAAAGTTGCAGAACTTTTAATTATCTGCAGGACTTAAAAAAAAAACCCAAAACTAACTTTGCACTTGTACAGCGAGAGGCATTTTGGGATGCGCTCTGCTTTGGTGATCAGGAATGCACTTACAACTCCCACAAGTTTTTATAAACACCGAGCTTAGCTGAATCACAGGCCATGTGGGGTCTGATAATATCTGTTTTTATACACATCTGCTACGAGGAAATCTCAACTGGAAAAATTCCTACTGATACCAATGAATGAGGAGTCACAGATCCACACACAGAGGAATGTGGATTTACCCACTGCCACGCACCTGCTTGTGATCCCACACCACATTTGTGTGGCACCCCATATTTGGCCTGATAGCACAACTTGCTTTGTACACCTGCAACATGAAAAGAAGGAAAAAAAAAAATGCAAAGATTCATGCACTGATTATACCAGGCACGAATGTTCCCCAGAGCTCTGTACTTGGGAGACAAATTACAGCCATGTTCCTGAAACACACACAGAAACATCTGTTTAATGACACTTCAGTGATGTGACTGGGGAGAAGGGCCTCCCCATGCCCCTTCAAAGTAAAACTAAACTGTATTGACTTTTTAAGTTAACAGGACTTCAGCGAACTTTTGCTGAGGCCCTACAGCACCATTTCTTATTTTACACCACTACCGCACTTTAAAAGGAAATCTCTTTGGGGTCCTTCCAAGCAATCCTGTTCCTCCCAACACTTACGTCAGGTTGAAAGATTACTTTTTTTCTTTGTCCCCTTGCAACGGCAGATTGACCAGTTCCCAAATTGCTCTAATTCCTCCATCCCGCCTCCCCTTTGACCGCCACAGCTGCCCCCATGCTGCGATTTCTGAATACATCTTTGAATCCATCTTCCAGCCTCCAGCCTGGCAACAATGCTCCTTTCAATGCCCACCAGCACCTACCTAGCCCGCCCGCTCTCCAGCCCCGGCACATCCCGACCAGCTCCCACAAAGACCGGGATTTACCAGCCGGGAGCCGGCCCCACGCTCCCAGCCGGAGTTCTCCGTGCCTGTGGATTTGGACACATGCTCCGGCGGTGAATGTTCCCAGGCTCCAGGCCAGCTTTGCTGGGATAACTCATCTCCCTGCGGCTCCCGGCAGAGCCACCGCGCTCCCGACACGCGGGGGGACCCCAGAACGGGGGGCGAGCTCTCCCCGGCCACCACAGCCCAGCCCCGGCTCCTCGGGTGGGCGCAGCCGCTGCCCCTCCGCGCTCCCCGGGCGGAGTGCCGTGGTTCCGGCTGCCTGCAGAGCCCCCTCTCCCCGCACCGCCCCCGGCCCTTACCAGAGCGCGATGCGGCTCTTAGGGTAGCTGAGCCTCTCGATGCAGCCCAGGACGTGCGGCAGCGTGTGCGCGGCGTTGCGGGCGAGGATGACGAGCAGCACGGTGGGCTGCAGCAACGCCGACTCGGGCAGCGCGGGCGGCTCAGCGCCCGGCGGCTCGGG